>VZRU01007662.1:90711-106114 GCA_013398155.1 Pedionomus torquatus
TTACTCTAGACACTCTCAGAAACTGTTTTAGTAAGTTCCATTTTATTTTGTCTGTTTTGTTACCTTTACCAAAAATCTGTAATATTGAAAAAGAATATGAACTAAGTATGCAGGAATAATATGGAACACAGCAGTAAAACTAGAAAGAAATGTTCTAGGTTGCCCTGTGTTATGAACCAAGACCCTGAGAAATATTTCAACTCTTATAAAATAAAAAAAAATGCATCAAAAAAAAAAAAATCAGAGAGAAAGTAAAGCTAGTTTTTGGTACTGTTAGACTTAGAATACAAAGTTCAGTCCTACTGACCTTGTCCAAGATAAGATACGATCAAAGTGGAAATGATTTACATCCAATCACTGATTTAATTCTGACATGTTTTACCTAAATAGGAATGAAATGGAAAATGAGAGCTCCTAATTCTTCTTTCACAAAAGAAGAAGGGGATACTTAGAATGAACTGAAAATGGATATGTTTTAACTTTTGAGAGCAAACTATTCATACGATGCCATAGTAAGTAACAGTATTTATTGCAACAGAATACTAATGATGGCAAGAGCTTAACCAAGTGCTTTATAATCAGATAGGACACTAATTTCCTAGGACCTGGTAAAAAAAACAAAAACAAAAACAAAAAACAAAAACAAAAACAAAAACAAAAACAAAAACAAAAACAAAAACCCCCAGATTTTTGAAATTTGTTTGAAAGATCCTGCAGTCAGGTCTTTCAGTGTGCCTGTGGAAATCTCATCTGTCTGTAAGTATTTCATAGTAGCAACTATGAAGGGACTGGACCAGTTTGAAAAAGCATTGCAACTTCAGTATTCTTAGGCCAGAAATAATTTTTTCAATATGTGACAATTTCTGCATCACACACATATGTCTCTCCAAATACATTTCTCCAATATTTTTACATAAGTAGGAATGTGATTGTTAACTGTCTTGTATTTAGATGACTGAGAACTCTTTTCTTTTTTTTTTTTCTTTAAAAGTAGCTAATAACAATAACCAGAAAAACATGCCTGAAAATATAGGGTTCAAAGATAAAGTTTCCTTTGAAAAAAATTCTGAGATTATTTTCCAAATTCCAACACCTCACAAATACTAGAAAAAATGTCTAATGTGCTCACGTTTTCACCTCACTTGTGTTCTGAAGCCTTGCTTTGTCATTATGTGCATTCACACAGAAAAGTGAAATATTCTCTGAAATCAAGGATTTCAGTTCCTATCAATTTTACTTACTTATCCTTTGGAGGTGACTTATGAAAGTGTACAGATTCAACATTTTTCACAAAAGCTGGGAAAAAAGGTAAGAGAAAATAAATTAAGACTAGGTATCAGAAGATGACACAGAGTGGAATGGCAGAAAATGGCAGAAAGGGCTATTTTATGGCAATTTTTGTGGGAAAGGGCTAAATGTTGCTAGAAGAAACAATGCGCTTTAAAAAGAGAAAATTAAAATTAGGAATATATAATACTGAATAATTCACATGTAGAGTAGTATTTCGGAAATATAAAAGGTAAAGATGTTTAATATAAAGGCTGAGAAGGAAGTTCAAGGAAATAGATAACTAACGTATCTCTTGCGATATTTTCTTTTTTTTTTATTTCCTACATGTCAGTTTATGTGATCTGACAGATGTCTGTCTTCTATACTTGGAATAACAAAAATGTTCCAGATTATTTAAATTTAATTATATTTGAAGCAAGCTACACAATAGCAAACTATGTGATTAATAAGAAATATATTGATTTCATAACCTCATATTTTGTGCTGAGTGTTGTAATTAAAAAAAAAAAAATAAAATAAAAAAAAGAGAAAAACAGAAAAGGAAAGCAAAGAATCAGTAAAAAAAAAAGGGGTTATGTCAGGAGTAATTCTTATCAATGTTGATCTGTGACCTATTCTGCATGTTTTAAAGTCACTTCCAAATTTGTGCTACAAGAAGATGAACCTTACATTTTGATATATGTGTTTATCCTGCCAGATCTTTTCCCACCAGACTTTTAGTAACTCTATCTAGAGTCAACATTTGTCGTCAGAACTTCACTTTTCCATGTTTGTTGAAACAATGTCTTTCTTTAATTTAACATCCACTTTTAAATCCAGTACAGTGAAGTTGTGAATTGCAATGAACTGAAGCTTAAGAAGAGCTAAATCAGGGTGTTGAAGTCTTCATAAAAGACCAAGAGGCACAGTGCTGTAGCCAACTGAATACTTTATTTTTTTTAGAATTTTCCTTGTTCTTGCTGTCAGTAATTATTAGCAGGAAGGAAACCAAAAAAAGCTTTAGGTTATGGATATACGAACCCCAAGCCAATGCAGTTGATTCCCCACACCGATACAGGGGACGTTTCCCCTAAACAGAATCACTGCAGAGTACAAATGGCAACAATAGAAGTCCAGAGCTCACACCAAATAATGGAAGTAGCAGAATAAGAACAGCTGGGGGCACTTGTGCTATCTTCACTGCATCTTCACTGATCAAAGTCCAAACTCACAATCCATCCATGGTTTGAACACAAGCCCTTGCTAAATTGCAGACATCATATGATCTTTGAGGAAGAAAATGATGAACCTATACAATTCCTGTTACCGTACCATCCAACTACATCTTTAGCTACACCGCAGTGGACAGGAGATATCATGTAAGATCAGGCTTCTTTTAGAAGGGAGCCCAGTGTTCCTTGACACAAAGGCAAAGGAGTTCTGTAGGCAGCTGCCTGTGGATAACATAGGTACTGACACCATAAGCATGCCCTAGGTTAACATAACGAGTCAGGGGTGAGGTCACTGACCTCTATCAGTTGGCTGTGGGACCCAAATTATTCTTCTCAGGTTAGATGTCAAAGTAACATTTTGTAAGAAAACCCTAGTTAATATTGGATTATTCAATTTCAAATTACAGTGTGAATTTATGTATATATCTGACTCATGCTAAATGATCAGACAAAACTTATCTGATCAGCTTGACCTGGAGAATTCCTACTCATCTCCTAGAATCATAGAGCTGTTAGAGCTGGAATGTCAGAGATGCAGTTGATAAAGATGTGGAATGTCTCTTGCTTTTAAAACATAGAATGCCTAATGTTTTTCTACTCTCATCAAAAATTAATTGGGAATATTGAAATATTTGACTATTATGTGAGATTTATTCCCTTTCTGTTTTATTGTTTATCTAGATCTTCCCCCTTTGGGCAGCCAACATGTTGCTTCTTTCTCTTTTTTTCTTTCTTTTTTCTTATTTGAAATATCATTAGTATTCATCAAAATCTTTAATTAAGAACAGTTTGTTTTTCTGTATGTGTATTTATCAGTTCAGCAATTATCTGTCTGTGTGACTTTTACACTTTAATTATTATGTGGGATCAAATTTGTGACAGTGATCACCATGAGGATTGAAAAATGAATCAACAATCTGGGGATTCTAATTCTGCCCCTTCACCAGACAATCATCCTTCTATTTCCAGGCTGAATTTTCAGTCTGTGTACAGGGTGCAAATTTCTTGCTTTGAAGCAAACACAGCTTACTTTTTTTAGGAGGCAATTCTTTTTTTTTTAGGATTTTCTGCTTTTTTTCCCTTTACTGAAGCCATATTTTGCAGTAATCTGTTTTAAGAAAACAGTTGGTATTCCCTTACATGTTTATTGCACATTTTAAAAGAAATATTTTTTCATTTATCCATGTGAACCTGTAAATTTGAAAACTTTTTAGAATATTTAGGTTTAATTGAGATTCCTTGAAGTCAAACAGAAATAAGCTACATATTATTCCAATAAGTTGGTGACTCGGTGGTATAAGGGACAAAAGAGGTATCTGCTCTTAAAAAAAAAAAAATAAAATAGAGTAAATCTGCACTGTTGACACCTCTGTGACTATTGTAGGAAATGGCTTGAGTGCTATTTTCATTTTTACAATGGCGTTATGAAGCTCAGTCCAGTGCAATTTACCCTGTTTGGTACGATGAAAAAAATAGCTTCAGAGCTAGGAGACATTTGCTAGTCTTTGACTCAATTGCATATTTCTCGTTTCTTAGGTATGTTATTTGGGGCCAGGTCATCAAAATTTAGGATATAATTTCATATTAATTCAGAGACCAAATTACAATTGTTTCAAACAAGCATCTAAATGGATAGTAGGAACTTAAACATTTTTATGCGTGTGAGTCTTTCCCCTCTATAATTCATTAATTTTTTTATAAAACACAAGTAACTGTGGAGTTTCTTAGGAATTTTTCCTAAACATATTTTGCTGTTGGAAAGCTTTGATTTCCCACCATTTAATTGAATTTTTATTTATTTCTAAATTCAAGGCATAAATTCTGGTGAGAGAAAAAAAAAAAAAAGAGGTAAAACCACAACGTATTTTATTCATATACTTTTTCATGTATTTGGGCAGTATTCAGATCTTTGTTCCTCCTACATGAGTCTCCTACATCCCCTGTGAGTAACTAAGAATATTAAAATCTAAAAATATTTTTTGAAACTGAATCATTCATTTCCAACACTAGGAATTTTATTTTATTTTCCAACACTGGTAATTTTATGTTCCCTCATTTTGTCTCTCCTGTTTATTTGGATTATGCATTTGAGGAACTTGGTGAACTTGGTGTCTTGTTTTCAGCTGGTATTTTAATTTGATATTTTGATACAAATAATTACCTCTTCTATGATTTGCTGTTTCCCTTTGATATGCCCCAGCCTTGATCATTTCAAAGGAAAAGACATTTTGAGTTAAACAGAATTTTATGAAATTGTGTGGTTTTATAAAACAAAGAAACAAAATATTCTGTTAAATTCATCAGGTGCTTTCTCCAAGTCAGAGGCAGCCTATTTTTATCTTGTCATTTCCAGAAGAAAGAATTCTTCTGCATCACTATGTAAGACTTTGACAAGCTTTTAACTCCAAACAAATGAACCGAGAAAAGGTGCAAAGCTTAGAGAGGATATTTATGATAAGTTTTACTGCAGATTTCATGTAAGTTTTGCTTTAATGAAGGTAGATGTTACTTAATACTGTTTTTTATATTCACTCCTGTGTCTAAACAGAAGTTTATTTTGCCCCAAATCAGGTAAATAGTAAGGTGAATAAAAACTCATTCGCCTTTTTTATGGATACTGTTGGAATGGGTGAAGCCTGCAGTCTTGAGTTACTCCTTTTAGATCTGGATGCTCTATTGCTCATCTCCATTTTTTGATTTTCATAGAACTTCTGAGGTAAACTGCTGTGCACTGTGAGGAAAAAAATTACTCTCATAGAGAACTTTTTAATCTTTTCATCATCATTTCTTAAAATTCTTTTTTATCACATTTAACCAATACAGGTTATATATAAAAAACCCTGAAAGGATATCTAGATTTATCCTACTAGCATACAATAAATACATTGTGTCCTCTGCATACCTGAAATTTGTGTTATGGGCAGCATCTTTGATATTAACTACAAAGAATTTATCTTCTAAGAGCAGAGAGGACTAATTGTCTGAAATCCTGAACTGGAAATCACAGAATCACAGAATTGGTGAGGTTGGAAGGGACCTCTGGAGGTCCAAATACCCTGTTCAAGAAGGGCCACCTAGAATTAGTTGCCTAAGACTATGTCCAGATGGTTGAATATGTCCAAGAAGGATACTCTACAACTTCTCTTCACAAATCATCCCAGTGACTGGTCACCTTCACAGTAAAAAAATGTTTCCTGATGTTCAGACAGAACCTCCTGTTGACATCATTTCTACATGCTGACATGAGGTATATTCTTTGAAGCAGCATTGTTAAAATATTCATAAACTGGAAAACTATATCATGCTGTTTTTACTGAAAGCATATAGAAAGTTTATCAGTTGTGCAAATAAAATTTAATAACATTTTTTAATATAAATTTTGTGTAAAATTATAATCAGTAGTTATCATGTTTAGGTTTTTTTCTCTGGTATCATTTAACAGATAGGAAGAAAAAAATGTGTGAGTGAATAAGTGACTTAAATTGTTGTAAAGAAACTCAATGTTCTCCCTTCTATTCTTTTCTGTTGCTCTCTTGTTACCAATTACACTGTACAGAACAAAGAAGAATAAGAACACGTTACAAGTCTTTAAAGGAATATCAGTATTATCACCACCAGGTTTGTCCAGGTGAACTCCCTTTTAATATACCAAATATTCTTCCAGTGCCAGATCGCATGAAGGAAATAAAAGCTGATAGAAATAAAATGAAACACCAATTTTATAAAAGTAAAATTTCTTTCCTAGTCTTTGAACTCAAGCTTCTGAATTTTCAGAGAAGTCCAAAATTCTCTAAATTCTTCTTTGTTTATTTCATCTTCTCTTTGAAACAGGTAAGGAGAAAGGGAAAACTATAAGTAAAAAAAAGAAAGGTAAACTTCAAAATATGTCTACCTTGTAACATCTGAGAAAAGAAAAATGTAAAGAAGAATCTCAAGGGAGTTTTGTGGTTTGAGCTCTTTGAGGTTTTTTTCAGATTATAAAAGATGTGATTGTGTTTAAATATGAGCATACGTAAAGTGAAATTAAAAAAAAAAAAAAGGACAAAAAAGACACATATTAAAGTAGAAACCAGACACAAGTTATATAATACATAATCCAAATTAATTTATCTACACATATGAACATATGAAAGCTGTATTTATTACATTTTGAAAGGTTTAAATAGGAGCCATGTTTACATTTTTTTTTACTTTGTCTATGAAGTATGCAGTATTTCTGTTTAGGAATACTGTTTATGAAAGTCCATCATCTGCAAAACTTCATTTAAAATGTCTAATTTTAAACATACACTTTAGATCATACACTTTAGTAAAACATGTTCCAATTGGCTTCTTACTCTGAGCAAACTGCAACAAACAAGATTCTTCCAGGGGATTGTCTTTTCTGTGGTGTGCTGAGTGGTGATCATCAATTCTAAACCTCTCCATTAATTTCAAAAACATTTGGTCCAAAAATAATTAATCATCTACTATGCCCCTGAGAAATATCTGGCACTCAAAAAGGTTAGGTCAACATATGTATCCAGCTACATCAAGTACACATTTAATGATTATTCTAGAGTAAATCCTGGCAGAGAGGGAGAACAAGTGAGGATGGAGAGGAGGGTGCAGGTGGAGTGGTTGAGTTTACATCCCAGCACGTATAAGCAATGAATGAAAGCACCTCTAAATACCAAATCAGGTACTATCTTTTCAGGGTTTAATTCTAAAACATACTCTTGCTAACAGTAATATTTTACATAAACACCTTTATGAAATTTATGAAATACCTTTTTTTGACTTCTAACGTATAACAAACCTTCAAAAAAACCTTGGCAATGGACAGACACGCTTTTGAACTAAATAGTGCAAGGAATGGGGGAAAGGTAATTCTTATCTATGGCTTGTGATACATGAGTACATACTAGTGATAAAGGCAAAAGGGTCAAGTGTTTTTAAAGCTCTCTGTGATCTTCTCCTCACCAAATGCAAAGTAATGGTACTTCATATTTCTTTATTTTTTTTCCATTTACATTTTCCTGCTATTTCAATGATGTTCAATGTATTTCATCACTGTGTAACTGGAAAAATATGTAGCTCTACGCAGGAGGAAAACATCCATCCATCATCAAAGTTTACAAGCAAAGATCTGGAGAGTAAGGAGTGAAATAAAATATTATTTCAAAGGTATCCAGCTAATCTCATGAGAATATTGTAATTCAACTGACATAGCTAAACATGCCTAAATTTCTCACATATTTTGTAAAGGAAAAATAAAATATGAGATCCAAAGCATTCATTGATTGTAAAAACTTTGCTAAGAAGCAAACCAAAACAAAAAGCACTTTGATTCTATCCTTCTGGTCTGCTCTGTGGCTAAGTTAAGAAAACCATTAGGAGAGAACTATTTCCACTTTCTGCTTAAAAAAGACATTTATTTTCCCCTGACTCCCACATTAGGCAGAACAAAATGGAAAACAGGCTCACAATTTCTAAGAAACAGATGGAGAATATAACAGTCATGAATTCTAGTTATCTCTTCAGAGAATCCAGGACCTCAAAGTACACTTGTCAAGCCCTGAGCCAACGGTCCCAAGGAATTGGTTTAGTTATCATTATCAAAAAACTTATTCCCCTCAAAGCAAGACAGGTTATAATTTTCAGCCATTATGTTTTTATATAAGGGAACAATGACAAACACTTGCATTTCACCCTTTATTCTTACTTCTGATAGCAATCCATTCCTTTCAACCTGTGGAAGGCTGGAGGAGGTAATTAGTTTTATAACCAAAGACAGTCCCACCAACTGTTGTTGTATTAGTTATGCTATTAATTTTTTCTAATGTGATCTCAGTACTCTTCAAAATAAGCTATAATGTACTTAGATAGCAGCTTCATATTGGCAAATTCCAAAAATCCCATAAAGCAACCAAAATCCTTTGGATTTACCACATTGTAAAATCATAAAATTACTGTGACATTTTTTCCTTCTTCTCTCTGATTTTTTTCAGATCTTATTTTTCTCCAATGTCTACCTTTTAACTTTACAGATATGCTCTTTAATGTTCATACTTTATCAAAAGTGCATTCATGTGTCCTGAAAGATTTCCACTTTTCATTTTTTTGCTGCAGCAACATGGATCAGAAGTCATTCTTCTAATGCTTAAATTGCACAATGCCCACCTTATGAGACCAGAAAAAAAAAATCTAAATTGAACAGGATGTTGTCTTTTATAGTGATCTGTCATTGAAAAAGTACTCTTTACTGTGAAAAAGATCACACCAAACACAAAAGTTCCTAAAATTACTCCATAAACTTTGTTAATTACAATTATAAAAGTCAGAGGTCCATTTGATAAAACAAAATTGTGCTAAGAAAAGGCTAGGAGACAGAGATCACAACACAGGTTATTCTTAACTCTTCATTTCAACATTAATCTCTTGAGTAAAGTATTTTTGTCTATATCAATTATGCAAGGAAGTGTCACCTTTCCAGGGTTTATTCTATATTTCTACACTATCTCATCTATACAGGCCAAAGGGAACATAGCTCATCTAGAGTATTAAAACTCCCATATATGCTCAGAAATCCCCCTCACAAAATTGTAGGACATCAAGTGATGCCCAGAAGAGGAGACAGCTATCTAACCAAGAAATCTACAATATTAAAAACTCGACAGAATCAAACTTTTATTCAACAACCTCTCTATGATTTGATTGTTTTAACAACTGATTCAAATCCCATCCTCAGCTGCCCAATGTAAAAAATGATTCTAGTTACAATCTGCCTTGAGCAAGCACATAGAAGTATTTTCTGATACTGCACAATTTGTTTGTAGAGTAAGACATGACATGTCCATGGCCCTCAGAAGTTACAATCAGTCTATAAAGCATTCTCTGATCAGCCATTTATGACTTTGTCACAGCTTCCCCCCTAAAAGTGTTTATTCTTCAAATTGAGTAGTTCTAGTTGACTTAGTCTCTCATTTCATGGAAGCTGTTTCACCTTTGTCACAGTCTTTATAGCCATTAGCTCTTATTGAAAGACTGTCATCACAAATCCTTAAGTATTTAAAATGTCTTGTATCAGATTCTATTTAAGCTTTAGGAATGATGAAACCCTTGATAAATCCATTATGTCTGATACCAAGAGTTTTACCTTGTTTATACAATTCAGTGGTGAATAGAAGAAAAAATAGTTGAGACAAGCTAAATGGTCATGTCTGGGGGCAAATTTCACAAATGTTCTATGGGAAAATCCAGGACAATCAGAGAGAAACAATAGGGTACGGAAACAGCTGAACTTCAAGAAAATCATGAAGGGAAGCAGCAGGGTCACAATGCAGATATTCAGTAGTAGACCTAGCCTGGACAGTTCTAGTAAAAGGACTAGGAAGCTGACACTGCAATAGGTGAAAAAGAGTGTTGTGCAGCAACACCTAGAATTAGACCTGGAGTTTAAAGGCCATCAGACACTCTGACTTCTTGAACCCAATATCTTCTCCTCTTTGGAAGTCAGTTGTGTATGATAATATCAGCAGCGGCTATATTGATGGGGACATAGCTGAAGTTTGTATACATGATACCATTAATGACTGTGCTTGCATGAGGAAAAGGCTCCTAGATCCCTCTTGTGAAAACAGTGAAGAAAAATACAATTTTCAAGACCAAATGTGGTGTTCTCAATACTAAGTAAGTCTGTGAATAGAACTAATTTCTATTGCATCATTTTCCCAAGTAAACATCAGTGAAAAATTAGTTTTGTTTTCAGTTGTTATATCTGTCTAAAGAATTCTGTCACAATATTTAGGCTGAATGCTAAATATCTATTTATAAAACCATAATGCATGCTAGAAACTGTTGCAGAAATAAAACAAAAAATACAACAGTTCTTGTGACAGATGGATATCTGTGTGTAAAAAAAATGCTGAATCTGAGTTAGAAATACAATATTATGTGCTCCTGGCAGAAAGAAGATGATTGAAAAACATATTTTTATTTAAAAACCCCACAAAACAAATAATTTGTAATATTCTTTCATCTAATCTAGAGGAACTTTTTATGTGCTGCATATCTCTATTTCCTGGCAAGTTCTATATGTTTGCTCTTCACTGGTCTTCTGATGGGTAACTTACCTGTATCCTGTACTACTGTACAGGATTGATTTTGTTTGGTTCAAAATCAAATTCTTAGATTTAAATCTTAAAACATAGCAATTAATAGTGACATAACTTCTGGAATAATATCACATAATTTACTCCTACAGTCAATGTATGGTGAAAAGTTGACCTCTGCTGTGAAGCTACTCAGCATAGAATTCACCTACATAATGGTTCACTACCTTCTCAGAATTGTTTAAATGGATGTTCAATATGCAAGTAGAGGGTCAGCCTCACAGGATATGTATAGGTGTAATAAGGAGAGGAAGCCTTGGGAAGGTTTTTGAGATCATAAACTTAACCGAAGTGATCAGTATTCATTATTGCAGGTGTATTTCTCCCCCAGTGCAGCTGAATTCTGTGTAGGTGCATTTCACTGCATTCAAGGGTTCAGGTACCCCAGGTTTCCAGATCCATTGGTTGAACACAATAAGCTGTTCCTCTCTAGTTTGCACAGATGGATTTCTTTTCAATGTGCAAAAAATTGGTGTAAACATAGAGCTGGGAGATGGGTTGGAACTACTACTGGTTCCTTTGTTTTCTACCAAAAGGTATTAAAACTCATTACATGGCTTGGATGCTGGACCAGAAGGCTGAAGACAGGTAGTGGGAGTACTTCCCTCTTCCTGTATTTCTCATAATTCCTTTCCCTCTTCTTTCTTCTTTCCCATATGAATCTAGCTTACAAAATCACTACTTTTCCTCTTCAAAATATAGACTTGAGATTTATTTTTTTTTAAGATACCTCGTGTATCATACTTAATACCTTGCCACTTTTTAATAACTCACTGCCTTCTAGGCTTAACTACTCCCAGATGAGTTAATTATTTTATTACAATTTGAGTATTATTATGACTATTTGTATTACAAGAACTTACAGCAGCATTTATTTTGTGTACTGAAATATTATAGAATCATAGTACTGTTTAGGTTGTAAAAGGCCCGTATGGTCATGAAGTCTACCCATTAACCTAACACTGCTATGCCTACTACTAAACCATGTCTCTAAGCACCACATTTACATATCTTTTAAATACCACCAGGGATGATGACTCAACCACTTCCCTGGACAGCCTGTTCCATTGCTTCACAACCCTTTCAGCAAAGAATTTTTTCCTAATATCTAATTCAAACCTTCTCTGGTTCAATTTAAGGCCATTTCCTTTTATCATATTGCTTATTCATTGGAAAAAGAGACTGACAGTCACAAACAAACATCCATTCTGCATCAGCACACAGACAGACTGTTCATTGTTCTCAGACAGAGAACAAAAAAAACCAACCAACCAAACAAACAAAAAAGAGCAAGATTTTATGCATTTTTTAAGCTAAATATCTAAATTTATCAGAGAAATGTAAAATACTCAGATTTTTAAAAACAGATTTTCTTACTGTGTTTTTTTCTATTAAAGAAGTTCAAAAGAGAAATCAATGGAAATATAGCTGTTAAAAAATTAAACAAAAATTAATAAAACTATTCATTATATCAGAATTACCCATCTTTCATGCATTTTTTTTCTAATTCATGTTAGACGGTTGTTTTCAACTTCTTTCAGAATTTGGAAAGTGTTTAGAATCATCAAATCCTAATGATCTGACTTCTGTAAAGATATTAAAGTGATTTACTCAGTGAGGTGCATTCCTCATGCCAACTGTGTGCTCTTCCAAGATACATGTAATATGCTACTCTGATTAGATCTTCAGCTTTGAGCAACTTTGTGTGGATACTGTGTTATATATTATTTGTTGAACAAACAGAAGAAACGTTATAGGCCATATATATAAATATGAATGAAAGTGCTTAATATCTCTGAGGAAAATTTAGACTTATGTAAATAATTTAATATCCACTGATAACCAGATTTCTGAGTAAAACACAGATAACAACAAACTTTACAGGACACAATAGAAGTAAAATATCTTTTACTTCAAAGGACACAATAGAAGTAAAATATCTTTTACTTCAAAGGACTTCATGTCACCTGTTGCTCTTCAGCAAAGGACACCTGCCTAGATGAAGTCAGTCTCAGTCAAATTTCTTCCATAATTCTCTCTTTGAAGAATATCCTTGGGTAGCAAGCACACTTTGAGAGCATCTGACAAAGTTTAGTCTTTATCTATGGCTGTCTTCCTCTACCACACTGACTCTCAGATCTCGAAGTAACATAACACTAACCTATAAACCCAGAATGAGTAGAAAGACTAATGGTTTATGAAATAAATACTGTAAATCCTTACTGACTAATGGCTTATGAAATAAATATTGACATTTATTGTTTAGTTCATTTTTTTTGTTAGTCTCCTCTCAGGAAAATTAATATGCAAATTAATACTTTGTGAGAGAAAGCTTTTTTACTTCAGTGTTTATTTACTTTATTCAGATTTTATTTATTTTAGGCTTATTTAAAAAAGAAATAAATCTTGAAGCTACATCTTAGTTATCACTGAAAGGTATCTTAACACACTGCTTGAGTGCTGGTTGTTTGGAAATATAGTGTCAATGCATGGATGTGCTCAATGTAAAATAAAATTTATTATATGGATACTGATAGCGAAAAAAGCCCGTATGGCATAATGTGTAAATATCATGACACACTCTACCTATATAAATGTTTGATAGGAACATCTGTTTTTATATCTTGGAACATCAGATATAGAATCATAGAATCATAGAATGGTTAGAGTTGGAAGGCACTTTGAAGATCATTGAGTTCCAACCACCCTGCCATGGGCAGGGACACCTCCCACAAGACCAGGCTGATCAAAGCCCCATCCAGCCTGGCCGTAAATACTTCCAGGGATGGGGCATCCACAACTTCTCTGGGCAACCTGTTCCAGTGCCTCACCATCCTCACAGGAAAGAATTTTTTTTCATATCTATCTGTAAATGTTTTCATGGAGAAATATAACATCCAAGAAGTGATTGTCCCTTTGTACTTGGCACTTTTGAGAATGTACCTCAAATGCTGTGTTCAGTTTTGGGTCCCTCACTACAGGAAAGACATTGAGGTGCTGGGCCATGTCCAGAAAAGGACAATGAACATCATGAAGTGTTTAGAGCACATGTCCTATGAGAAGTGGCTGAGGGAACTGCATGTGTTTAGTCAGGAGAAAAGGTGGCTCAGGGAAGACATTGTCACTCTGTACAACTGCTTGAAAGGAGGTTGTAGCAAGGTGGGGGTCAATCTCTTTAAGTAACAAGTGATAGGACAAGAAATGGCCTCAAGTTGTGCTTAGAGATGACATCCAGGATGAAACCTTGACCATTAGTCTCACTTCTCTGACATAGAATTTTTACAATATATTAAAGATAATAAGATAATTTGTAACTGCTAACTGAATTCTTGTGGGACTTCACATAGCAATATCATAGACCTAGAGGCTTTATGCAATTTGCAGGAAAGTTTGGCTTTGGATTAGTCATAGGAAATCCTATTATGTTTAAAAGTTTGTGCAAAATTGTTTATAAATTGGCTACAGAAAAAAAAAAAGAAAGAAAAATAAAAAAAAATAATTAAGCTATGATCTGTGTTTTCAGAACTTTTCAGAATAATTAGAGAAACACAAGGACCTCTTGCTTGTATTTTTTTCAAAGAGGAAGACTAGAAATATATTGTCAGAGACTAAGGTCAAAGAAAAAGATTTGCCAAAGCATAAGGAGACAGGTAAAATAAAATAAAAAAAATAAAAAATTAATTTCCTTTAGAGTTCTGAGGTTTGCCACCAAGTCTTGAACATAAAAAATTCATAGTTATGAGGGAAATCAGTCAGCACAAACAGAAACGTAAATGATGTTGCATAAGGTTGCTCTCTACTCATAACCTGTCAGGCCAGGCCAATCAATATTGAAATGAAATAGGGAGAAATAAGTAGCACCTTGATCCTGCTTTTGAAGGAGGAAGTCTAGAAGTCCATAAAACTCTATGAAAATATATCTATTAGATTGATTAAAACAAGTCAAACTACCATGTCCTAGGGTATAAATGCTGCTAGGTAAAATGTTTTTCCTGTTTCCTGAATAAAGCAGAACTGATATTTTGAAATCAATTGACAAAAATTTACTTAGTACATTTATTTAGGAGGTACTTGTAGTAATAAGATCCATTTGTAAAAACACAAAGATTATAGTTTCCTACCTAATTATTACTAGCTCATTTTTATTCAGAATTTGATGCTGATATTACAAAGTAAAAAGCCAATTTTCAGGAAGGAGCTAGTACTAGGTAAACCTCTGGGGTTTTTTAGATCTTAATTATAAAAGCATTGTGGTTTAGCCTCAAATGGCAGCAAATAACAATGCAACTGCTTTCCATGTCCCTGCTAGATCCTGAGGAGAATTAACCCTATCCCCATTTGAACCAGGACAGATAGCTTCATGGAAAAATCTAATTCAAGGAATATAAATATTTATTTTGAGACTTTTTTTAATTTGCACCCAGTGTGCACTGCAAATGAAAACTGCTTTGAGCGACTGTTTTTAGCACCTAGGATTATTTAATTTTGATAAAAAATGAATTATCACATTGGAAACTATCCTGGACAGTAAGAGACCTGCAGATATACCCCCTGTCATGATTCTGACCTAATCAGAAAAAGACAGACAATGTCCCCCCCTCTCCCCTTTAAGAAAAAGAGAGGAGAGGAAGAAGTTAAATATATTCAGGAGTTTAGAAAAAAAACTAAACTACTTTAATGAAAATATAAATAATAATAATATAATAAATAATAAAAAGAATTTTTTTAAAAATGGAGAAAAAGAAAAAA
>VZRU01007662.1:107347-118196 GCA_013398155.1 Pedionomus torquatus
GTTGGTTTGTTTGTTTTGTTTTTTTAAATCAATTGTTTCTTAAACAGTTCTACAATTGTATTTATTCTGTGAGATATAAATTATAGCTCTAGAGTACTCTGTATCCTGTTTGATTCAACCATTGGTGTATAGATGTCCTCACTTTCTGTAGGAGAATTCTGGCTTATTTATTCTTTATACTCTCTCCTTATGACTGTTGACCCTTGCTAACAGCCAAGCACTAACACAGACACTTGGTCAGTCCCCCCACAAGTGGGACAGGGGAGAGAACAGCAAGAACAAAAGCAAGGGAACTTGTAGACTGAGATAAGTTTAATAAATGAAAGAAAAAAGAATATTTTAAAAGTGATATAAAAATGAACACTTGGTATGTCCCACAAGAAAACTGATGCCCAGCTAGTCTCTGGGCAACAGCTACCTTGGAAACACCTATTTTTATTTTTGATGACATTATATGGTATGGAATATTTGTGAATTACGGATTCACAGAATTGTCAAAGTTGGAAGGGACCTCTAGAGATCTTCTAGTCCAACTCTCCTGATAAAGCAGGATTGTCTAGAGCACATTACTCAGGACTGTATCCAGGCGGGTCTTGAAAATCTCCAAAGCGGACTCTACAACCTCCCTGGGCAGCCTGTTGCAGTGCTCTGTCACTCTCAGCCTAAAGAAGTTTATCCTCATAGTCAAATAGAACTTCCTGTGTTCCAGCTTGTGCCCATTGTCCCTCGTCCTGTCACTGGGAACTACTGAAAAGAGTCCAGCTTAATTCTCCTTCAACCCACCCTTCGGACACTTATAAGCATTAATAAGGTCTCCCCTCAGCCTTCTCCTCTCCAGACTAAAGAGTCCTGGCTCTCCCTTGACCTACTGGCCACACTCTTCCCTGTGCAGCCCAGGATTCCATTGGCCCTCTTGGCAACAAGGGCACATTGCTGCCTCATGGATAGTTTACTATCTACGAGGACCCCCAGATCCTTCTCCTCAGAAATGCTTTCCAGCACGTCCACCCCTGTCCTATATCAGTGCCTGGCACTCTTCCTCTCCAGGTGCAGGACCCTACACTTGCCTTTGTTGGAACTCATTAGGTTCTCCTTTGCCCAGCTCTCCAACCTGCCCAGGTCACGCTGGATGGTGGCATAGCCCTCTGGAGTGTCTGCCAGCCCTCCTAGTTTGGCATCATCAGTGAACTTGCTGAGGATACGCTCTGTCCCTTTGTCCAGGTTATTGATGAATAAGTTGAACAAGACTGGACTGAGTATGGACCCTTTGGGGTCACTGCTGTTTACAGGCCTCCAACTTGATCCTGTTCCACTAATTACAACCCTCTGAGTCCTTTCACACAGACATTTTACAATCCACCTCACTAGACTCTTAAATTATATAAATGGGCAAAGATGTAACATTTAAAGCTGAAAACCTTAGTAAATTCTGTAGAAAATATGACCTAAAATAAAATCTGATTAATTATCCTAACAGAAAATGATACTATTGTGTTTTACCTGAGTTGTTTACTGCAACTCTGATGATACATTTTCCTACAGATATCTCTGGTTATGACCTTAGCCAGTATATTGTTCTGTAACTTCAATGTACATTGCATGTATTCTAGCTCTACACATTCGAAGTTAAATTACAACTGGACAATCTTATGAAAAAAATCACAGAAATATTAACAGACAACAGTAAGTTTTCTTCAGACAGCTTATAGAATTCACAAGATAAGTTTATGAGTAGCAGATAGTTTTATAATGTGCTTCAAAAGACTTCTAGAAATTCCCTATTAATTCCAGTGTGCTTTTCAAAGATATTTTTCAACTGAAATCTGTCATGTGATTTTTGGTTGTTATTTGTTTTTTTTTTTTTAAATGGGTAATTAGTGTATATATTTTAAGTAGTCCACCCCATATATTGATTCTCTTATGACCAAAAACAAAAAAAAAAAAGATAAAGGAAAGCTATTACAATCAGATTTTAAATATTTGTTTGCTTGTTTGTTTGTTTTAGCATGAAAGTGCTACATATTATTATATGATCATTATATACCTGTCTAGTCATTGCAACAATCATTAGTAAAATAGGGGAAAACCTCTTAAAGTGTAAACACAATTGAAATATTAAAATATTTTTTTCTTCATGTAAAATGAATGAACTACAATTTTTCTTTGTACTAGGCTGCTCACAAAGCAAACTTCAAATTCTTTTTTTCTAGATAGAGCCTGAAAAAAAAAATACAGCCATTTTACATAAACTTAAACAGTTTTTTGCCTACTAGGAATACATTGAAATCTTAAAAAGCTGAACCTAAACAAACTTTGTGACACCTCTGTATTTCCACTGATGTAATAATGAACATAAGACATCCATGTTTAATTCTTATATGTTTGATTTTTATATTTGCAGTAAAGCAAAAATACCTAGGAATGTAATGAGTATTGTCAAGACATTTTTAGTGAGCATAAAAAATTCCTAACTGCTTAATTTCCAGGGTAGATGTAGATACAGTGACTAACTGCTAATAGGCAACTGCAAAAATAATTTTCAAACTTATTTAATAATAAGTTTACTCTTACACACTGGACTTGTTACTCCAGTGATCGTCTTTCCATTCTACAACTGTACACTGCTCAGCATATTGGTAACTTTCTGATCCATAACTGTGGTTGCTAGAGGGGAAAGCTTTCAAGTAGGAGGGGGAGAAAGATGATGGTTCACAGACAAGTAAGGAAGTAGTAAGTTGTGATAGCAGTCAATTGCTGCAAGGTGGTATGGACAAGAGAACACGTGTGATCAGCAAAGCAAGTTTGAAGGAGTTCCATCCCACTCACACAAATAAGAATCATAAGAATAAATCATCCTGGCATGGACAAATTCAAGCAAAAGGGGTAAAAAGGTCCATATGGATGAACAAATTACTTCTACAAAACTCAAATAAAAAGGAAATAATGCAAGAGGTGGAAGCAGTATCAAGTCACCCTCTCTATGGGGTGTGCAGACTCTCTGAGTGCCCAGAGATAAGTTTAGGAAAGCCAAAGCCTATCTGGAGCTAAATCTGGCAAATCATGTTAAGGGCAAGGTGGGCTTCTACAAATGTATTAGAAGAAGAAGGAAGACTGTGGAAAATGTCAGTTGGCTGATGAATGGGACAGAGGACCTGGTGAAAAACAGGCACAGAAAATATCAAGGTATTCAAATTCTTCTTTACCTTTGTCTTCAATGATAAAGTCAGCCTTCAGCAATACTTGGTCCCTGGGACCAAGTCTGGAGCAACAAAGCCATACATTGTACTCAGTGGAGGAAGATCATTTTAGAACATTTAAACCAATTGAACATACGCAAGTCCATGAGACCTGATGGGATGCACCCACAAGTGCTGAGGGACCTGGTTGATATCATTGCGAGGCCATTCTCAATTATTCTTTAAAGGCCTTTCAAACAATGAGAGGTTCCAAAGGACTGGAAGAAAGCAAATGTCACTCTTATCTTCAAGAAGGATAAATAAGAAGACCCAGGGAATTGCCATTTGGTCAGTTTCACTTTAGTCCCTTGGAAGGCAATGCAGCAAATAACCCTGGAAATCATTTCAAGCACACCAAGGACAAGAAAGTGACTGGGAGCGTGGATTTACAAAGGAGAAATCGTGCCTGACCAAGCTCACAGACTTCTACAAGGCAAATGATTTAGTCAGTGAGGGAAGTTGGGGATGTCACTTATTTTGAATTTACTAAGGCTTTTGACACTCTCTCCCCCATTGTCTCTCCCAGCAACCTCCCAAATAAAATTATGATCTAATATATAAATGTGTAATAAAAAGTCCATGGACATAGATTAAAAACTGGCTGAAATATCATGCTCTCAGGAATATAACAAGCAGAATGAAGCTATGCTGGAAACCAAACACTACTAGTGTACCCCAGGGAGTTATTCTTCAAATATTGTTTGATTTCTTAATTACTGGCCCTCAAAAAATTTGCAGATGCTAAAAACCTGAGGGGATTTTGATGGCTCATACACCAGACAGTTGTCCTCACATTCAGAGGTAGGTTATCTGGGTGGAGAAATGGACTAAGAGGAACTCCATTAAATTCCACAAAGGATATCAAAAGTCCTGCACCAGAACAGTACAGACTAAGGGTCAACAAGCTGAAAAGCAGCCTGACTGGAAAAGGCATGAGCATGAGCCAAGCCAGCAATGTGCCTTTGACAAAAAGAAGGTCAATAGCCTCCTGGGCTGCATTAGAAATGTTACCAGCTGGTTAAGGGATGTTATTCTTTCCACCATCTCCCATTCAGTTAAGGAATGTTATCCCTTCTCACCAGCATTGGTGAGACATATCTGGAGTGCTGAGTGCAGTGTGGCTTCCTACTACAAGCAAACTAGGAATGTACTCTAGTGAATTGAGCAAAGAGACACAGAGATGATAAAAAGATGGGAGCAATTTTCATACAAGGAGAGGTTGAGTAATCTGGGCTTAACCTGCAGAAGAGAAGTCTCAGGGTGATTTTACCAGTGTGTATAAATAACTGGTAGGAAGCAATAGCAAAAGGAACCAGACTCTTCTCTGTAACAGGACAGGAAAAGAGGCAATTGAAATGGATGAAATTTCACTTAGACATAAGGACCTATTTTCTACTGTGTAGAGGATTAAATCCTGGAACAGGTTGCACAGAAATGTCATGGAGACATCTTTGGAGACATTCAAAACCTTGCTGGACAAAGACTTGAATAACCACCTCTAGTTCTTCCTTCTTTGGAAGGAAGTTGGATAAGACAATTTCCAGAGGTGCCTCCCAACCTCAAAGATTCCGTAATTTTATAAAAATTCATATGAAAGATTTTATATCATTGTCCTTTTGAATTTTATGCAAGTCCATTACTTCTTATAAAATAAAGATAGTTCCAAGTAGGCCCACAGTGGCAATTCATTTAACCTGCCAAGCAAGAGTGTTCCAAATTTAGGAACATTAAAAACTACACTGCAAAGTAATAAGGGCTTATTCTACCTGACCTCCCTCAAGAACTCTAACAGAACTAGATCATAAATATGCACAACATGGCAGATGTCAAGCCTCATGAATACATATAAATATTCATCAACTTATGGAATTCTTAGCTACCCACTGAGAGTGTTTATATTTGAACAAGAAAATCAAAGCATTCTGCCCACATGTTTAAAATATAATTCATAATTTGAAAAGTAATTATCACATAAAAAAGCTTTATGGATATTAAAATATTAATCCCTGTGGGACAATTCAATCTTCTTATAGTAATGAAAGGTTCATTGAAATAAGACTAGAAAAGACGTTGAAGAGATATACACCTAAACTTTGAAAGGAGCTTCCAGATAATTATAAGGGTCCTTAGAATTTTTCTGATACATCAGCATCATTAGAAAGAGGTTTAAAAAGTTTTAAGAAGAAGTTAGGCTAAGCTAAGAGTTAGTATCCCTCTAATCTGTTCCTGTATCAATTACAATTCTGAATACCATATAGTATACAAGTCATAGCCCGTATCTACCAAGTAGATAGTTTTTTGACTGATTTAAAGTCTGAGTTGTATCTAAATATTGTCAGTCAGCTCTAACCTAATTTCTGTTCTGCACTTAAAGCTCTCTGGTGACCCAAATTCACTTTCCTCCAGAGTTTCCCTCATAGTTTTGGGGTTTTTTGTTTCTTTTAGGTAATCCTTTGTATGACATATATAATCTGTTTTATTGGGTTTTATCTATTTGCAAATTAAAACTAAATTTTCAGGCACTGGAATTTAATAATCTCTTTCCTGGAGCAGTTGCTTGCCCAGTTTTTGCTCAAGTTATCTAAGACTGTCCAAAAATATATATGTATAAGCACAACATGAGTTAGGAATCATCTCCAATAGAAAGTTTTCATGTGACCACTTTGTTTCAAAGTCTAGGAGAATTTAAAAATAGATGGTCAGACAAAGTTTGTTCCCAGTGCTACAGAACAGACTTGTTTAATTAATTAATATAGATGTCCTACCGCTAAAAGAAGCAGCCCTCCAACTTCCATCTGAGAGTTCCAGTCCTCTCTCTTGTATTAGTATTCATTCCTGCCTGGCCTCATGATAAGTAAATTTAGGGGAGCTAAAATATTATAAGATCATATACATTGATTTCTTTGGGTGTTTCTTCCTTCTGGATTTCTGCTTGGATCAGCTGATCTCATAGTCACTGGAAAAATAATGGCCAAAAATCAGAGAAAGTGATGGAAGTATTTGAGGGAAACTGCAGATGGGGAAACTGGACTGCCAATTTTAACAGCAGCTACTTAGCAGACTGACTTAGCTGTCAAAAAGCATTCCTAGCTTCTATTTTTGTGTCTTTCATACCTAAAGTGAAGTGAAACCGCATCTGTATGCTTGGCAGTCATGATACACCTTTCAGAACTATCCCTTTCTTCAGGTTTTAGGGTATATATGGAAAATGCTCTAATCAGTATGTCTTTGGCACTTAAAAATTAATTCTTGTCTGGTATATTCAGGCAGCTAGCTGACTGCCTTGTATATTTGTGCACATTAATAAACTCACATTAAACATTGCATGAGAAATTAGTTAACAATGTATTTCATAGTTTCTGGTATGTAAAAATCTTCTGCAGAAACCAACAAGAGACATGGATTACATATTCATTAGTAACAAACTCTCTTCCTTAAACCATTGTACATTTCAGGGGATCTTCTGTCACAGCAGTTTCATTTAATATAGCTAGTGTGATCTATGAATGCTCAAACCTTCAAACTACTGGCCCCTGAGCCAATGTGTACATTTCTGGTTATAGGTTCATAGTCTAACCCTGTCCAGGCTTCACAGTTAGTCTCAAGACACTCAGACAGGTATCTTCAGAACTGGGCTAGTTAATAAACAATATGTCTCAACTGATTTCCCTGTAATTCTCCAAATACTTGGTTTTAAATTTTGCTTACAGTTCTGTATCTTTAGAAGAAATATCCCAAAGAAATAAAAATGATAATGTTGTGTATAGTACTTAAAATTGTCTTCCAAATACAGGTGAAAGCCAATAGATGAGGCTCTACAGGAAAGCATGTTTACTTAAATGTAGCCTGCAACATAAAGTAATTTTCCAGTAACAAACTTTGTGTTTTTCAGAATGAGAAGATCTATTATATAACATTTTCTTTAGGAGATGTCCACCCATATTTAATCTCTTGTTCTTCCAAAAGATTTGGAAATATGCCCATTCTTCAGAAGACAATCAGATATTCTCAGAGAGACAATCAGTATATCTATTTATCTATCCTGCAGCAATGAAACCTCTGAGCACAAAGGAATGTATCATTGCTGCTGTATGACTGGCATGTTAAAAGGATTTTGGAAGGGAATATGCCAGAGCATATCATACTTTTAACTGATATATGTCAGCTGCAGAATTTATTTAAGGGTTCAGTGGCACCAAGAGAACCAAATCTAATGCTGCAGGACAGAGAAAGGACACAGATTTTTACCTGTAGGCAACATTATGTAGAAGACAATTTTAGATTAGACCAAGAAAATGACCCATTTAGCAGAAGCCTTTTACATAAGGAAATTCTTGGTATACTTAAACCAAAGAATGACTTAGACACATATGAGGTGTGTTTGATTTGGACTCTGAGACCTATTCCCACAACTGAAAAATTAACTGAGACTTTTTTTTTTTAATCTAAAACTTTTATTAAGTGCTGACATACACTGCTATGCTACCCTAAATTTGTCCCATTACTAATGGCCATCAATAAAGTAAGTAAAGTTAATGTTTACCTGGCATACATGCATCTATCAAAGGCCCCTATCTCATCTTGTAAAGGGAGTTTCTATTACATGGTTAGCTGCTTTCATGTAGCATAGTGGTTCTGATTCTTTAAAGAAGCACTTGACACAATTTTTGACACTAGTGAAAATAATTCCTTTACCATATTCATACTTAATCATATTAATATGATTATAGATTATTTCTGCTAAAAATTTAAATGATTTGCTGATTTTAATATAAAAACCAAACTGATGATCATGATAAATGCACTGTATAATCACTGCTTTCACACAATTTCCAAAGTAGTTAAAATATACATGCATTTTGTAGAATTGGAACTGAAAATGGAGAAAGGTACTACATACACAAGAATGTTCTATATTTCTTTTATTTTACATTACATTTTTAAATCTTTTATAGAGTTATGTGTATATGTATAAAATTTTATTCTACATTAATGGTGAAAACTTGTGAATAAGTAGAATGTGAATTTGTAGAGGTCCTTCTGAAGACCTGAGAATAATAACAGTAATGCTCCTGAATTTAAATTAGCAAAACCTATGTTTGGTTCTACTGTTCATCTCCAGCTCAAGGCCAAAAAATAAAAAAATAAAAAAAAAATATTCAGATCATTAGAGTTATATGGTAAATCTGGTACCCGTGGACCATGCATTTAATAATAAGTGTTTGACCTCCAAGGATACAAGATAACATTGCCATCTTTAAACAGAGATTAACCAACTGGAAATACAATAAAGAAAAGAGAATAAACTACTTAGTCACTTATGCAGTTTCATGAATACTTGCTCTCTTTAACTTAACAAACAGTATTTGATGGATGTGCTAGGAATACATAGGATGACTTAGAGATTGAATTATTTTATTTTACTTAAGTACCAGTTTATTACATTATCAGAACAGATGCATAGTGCTGTTTTTACTTAAAACACAGATTTTCTAAAACTTATAACAGTAAAGTATTCGCATTGTGACTTTATAGATCGATGTAGAAGTTCTTAGATCAGTGCACAATTGCTTTTTCTGTTTGGTTTAAATTGCCTTAATTTTTCTGCTTATTCTTAGCAGCACAGGAAAAAAGGAAGTATAAAAACCCCCAGAATCTTTCTAAGGTTATATACTGATATTAAATCTAAAAAATATCTGCTCAATATTTGTCAGTCTGTTAATACACTGATTCATCTTTATCTGTATTAGTGTGGACACTAATTGTAAGAGACATGCAGTTTTTTATGCAAATAAACTTATTTTTTTAAAAAAATGGTACTCATTATAGTATTTATACACTATAATAAAACGTCACTATTACAGGTTAGAACATCATTTAGCTGCAATTTTCATTTATACTAAATTAACATTTTGGAGCAAATTGCTTAATATGCATTATAAAATCTGTAAGGCATTATCACCAACAGTTTTATTAATAGATTTTTTTCAGACAGAACTACATTGTCATAAAACTTACAAACTAGCTAAAATCTAGTGAATCGTTGAAGAAAAGAGGCCTTTGTTATATAAAAGCCACTCAAAATTACAGAATTATTAAAAAAAAAATATATATAGGTTGTATAGGACTAATTTAAAGGACAATTTTGAAGACTGACAAAATTTCCAAGTTAAAATAGTTTTCTTAAGGTTAAATTTAGTCCCATTTTGAGTATTTGCAAGAGCAGAGGTTCCACAAACACTCATGCACAGCATGCTGTAAAGTTTAAACATACTCATTGTGAGTAAATTTTACTAATTTCTAATCAAAATTTCTTTTGCTGCAACCTGACCTCATTGTATTAATTTCTTCATTGATCACCTCTAAGAATTCTGGTTCCATCTTTCAACCCTCCTGCTGTTGTTGAAGACAACATTAAGATCCTCCATCAGTTTTTCCTTCTCAAAAGGCAAGCAAACAGCTTTCTCATTCTCTTTTTGTATATCACATATTTCAAGCCCCTAATCACCTTTGTGGGTCTTTATTGAGCTTGTGCTGCTTTTTTTCAAATATGTTTTCTACTGGGAACTAAAAACTGGATACATTATTCTAAATTTGCTCTCACAGTTATCAAATAGAGGTAATGTGCTGTCTCTGCTCTTCTTAATACACCCTAATATGCAATAGACTTCCTTGCTGCAAGCACACCTTGCTGATTTGTATTCATCCTGCTGTCCACAGGAATCCTGGCTCCTTTTCTGCAGCTATTCATCCCCCAGCTGCATGGGATTATTCATACTTTTGTGGTTGTTGAACTTCACATAGCTCTTACAGCTTCTTACTTCAAAGCTTCTTACATAGCTTCTTGAAGCTTGTCCAGATACCTCTGTATCAGTCCCGTCCTCCCCACACACACTTTGATATGAACAATAAAACTTTCTAAAGGTGCATCCTAACACATCGTTCAGACCATTAATGAAGATATTAAACAGTATTGGCCTGAGTCTTCATATCTAGGCAGCACCACTGTTAACTTGTATCTGGCTGGATTTTACATGGGTAATTACAGTCCATTTAGCCCAGAACTCCAGCCACTTTTCCATATTGTAGTCCACCTTTCTGATTCAGCTACAAGAATATACATCCAAAAATGTGTTAGTCAGGACAAAGAACTTCCACCAGTTGGTCACAGAGTCAGTTATCACAAAAGGTAATCAGACCCATCAGGTGCAATTTGTCCTTACTAGATCTGTGATGGGTCTTCCTAACCACACTGGTTTTGTCCAACAGCTGCCAGTGAACCTATTGTAAAGCCCTCCTCAATAGGTTAATATGCCTGTTGGCAAAGGTATTACTCCTTATCTCATCAGATAAGGAGCATCACCCCCTTCATCATCACCCCCCTTTCCTCCTAGCCCTTGAGTTGATGGCCCACAGGTCAGAGACCGAGGTGACAAAGTCAGTCCCACTGTAAGTGAAGAAAAGGTGCATGATCAACTGAGGAACCTCAAGATATATAAGTCCATGGGACCTGATGAAATACATCCCAGAGTCCTAAAAGAACCGGCTGATGTAGTCGCCAAGCCACTCTCCATGATACCTGAAAAATCGTGGTGGTCAGGAGAAGTCCCTAT
>VZRU01007662.1:118688-185192 GCA_013398155.1 Pedionomus torquatus
ACTGAAGACAGGGACTCAATTGAAGACAGGGTCAATTGACCCTAATTTTCAGCCTGAATGATTCTTCGGTTCTCTGAATCTATATGACTGGAGACTACTTAAGTAAGATTCACTAAGGAAGAATCAAACTAAAGTGAGGAAAGAAGCAATCCACATCTCACAATGTTAAAGAAACTATAATTTCTTTGAGAATTTATTTAAGAATGTAGAAGGAATATTGTGGCAGTAATTTTAAAGATTTATAAAGAAAAAGACATTAAGAGAAAATGTTGATAATGGGATCTGTGGGGTGTGAATTACATTCCCAGGAGAAATTGTAGAAATTCTATCACTTGGAACACTTCAGATTAGCCTAAGAATAGTAATGAATGTGCAATAAAGAAAAATAACTAATTGTGAGGTAGCATGACTTAAAATTACTTATTTTAAGCTATGATTGAAGAGACTATGAATTAATGGTAAGAAAACCAACTAACTTAATAATTTTACTTACTTCCTTTTCATTCTCATCTACATCTGCTATAGCACTATTCTACATAGTGCTTATATTTTATTTATATAATTTATTGGTATATAGGGTAAAAATAAAAGGCATTTATCTAGTCAGTAATTCACTAAAATAGTATATTCTTTCTTCTGTCAATTAACCATATGGCATTTACTAGTTTAAAACAAGATGGCTCAAAATTTTTCATGTCATTTATCTACAGATATGCAAGATGTCAAAATCTAGAGACAGCATCATTAAAATATGCACTTACTTGCTTATCAGAAAACAACTACTGTATAACATCTTAAAATCTGGGGCCTTTGTTAAACATACAGAATCACAGCTTGTCAGAATCACTAACTACCACCTGGGACCATGAAAAGAAAACATTAAAAATGTGTATTTTGCTTCTGCTCAGAAGTGTTTTTCTGATGATACCTTGATTATTTTAGTTTTGAATTACAGTATTTCCTTGGCACTTTCAACTGACAAAAGTACTTGAGATTTTACAGCTATGAAGTTACTTTCTCTTGGGTTTAATATTTAATAAAAAGTGTTACTTATTTTAAGATTTTAGAAACACCAGAAAAGTTTTTCTCCATCTCAGAAAATCAAATAACTTATCAGACTTAAATGATCATGAACTTAAAATTACTTAGTTTTAAGAACAATATATAGAAAGAACAGAAAACAACATAACAACCCTATCACATGAAGGCCAGAGGAAAACCAAAGGAAAAAACAGAATTGCCCTCAGTGTCTACAAGATGAGCATGCGAACAGAACTGAAAAACTAAACAAAATGCTGCCATATAAGTCTTTAGTGTCATCGAACAGAGATGAAGGGATTGCTTAGTTTAGGAATTTTTCTTTGAGCTTCATTCATTGAGCTGTATTATTTGATCAAGGTTTTCTTCAGGTTTGGTGGTTATAGATGATTTTATTGGAAAGTATTAATTTCATTTCTGTTATCTAAACACTGTAATTTGTTTTACTGAACATTGCACACATGGTTTTCCAAAACTGTTAGTGATAGGGAAAGGAGTAACATTCCTGACATGTAATCCCAGCATGTAAAGTAAAATTTATTTATTCTTTTCTTGTAAAGTAAACTTTTCCCAATTTTGGTTTGCATAGTTGCCTATCCAACTTCTGAAAAACAACTCAAATTAGTGACAGGTGAAAGCTTGACAGAGGATCACAGAAGGAATGCAAGATCATCTGGTCCAACACCCTCCTCAAGCAGTCACCTGAAGTTAAGGAGCACCAAGGAGTCTGAGAAAGAGATACACTGGTGGAATCACGCTCTGCCCTCCTTGAAACAGAAACGGGAACAGCCACCAGAAAAACAAAACAAAACAAAACAAAAAACTAAACAAACAAACAAACAACAACAACAAAAAAACCGACACACACACAAAAAAAAACCACAAAAAAAAAAACCAAAAAACCCCAATCAACCAAGAACAAGGGGATCCTGTATCATCCCCGCACTAGGCAGAAGATAGTAACTATAAAGGAAAAAAGTTAGGAGAAGCAAGTCAGCACTTGGAGAAACATTGAAATCCCCTTCTTACCTACCTCACCTTCCCAGGTGCCTCTATGCAACAGACACAAGTCTCTGGATGTGCAAGATATCTCTTTATTTTTTTACATATGTAATTATTTCCAAAAGTGTTAGATGAACTTATTTGAGAAATCCTGGGGTGTTTATGCTTCCAAATTGTCTTGATTTCTCTTATTTTACAATATAAGTAGCCTAGAATGTAGTTTTTTTCCAGTCCCCTCTTTTTCTCTCTAGCTTGCATCTCTTTCTTTTAGGATTTTCATTCTTTTTAACAGCTATGCTTCCTGCTGTGGTTTGTCTCTACCCTGTGACGAAAAGCATTTGTTTCTATATTTATGTTGCTGGGCATTTAGGAAATTTCAAGAGAGTAGATGTCAGATTCCATCCTCCCTGGTGCTGTGGATCTCCTTCAGAAAAATTATTGTTGGCTTAAATGCTGGTTTTTCACCTAGACCCTTCCATTATTCTTCATTGCTTGCTCCTGTTAATTAATTAACAAATGCACTTTATCCTGTTTTAATAAATTCTAATGTTTATTTACCATATATAGAAAAAAAAAACAAAAAAAAACACTGTAATATCACATGGAGACCACTGAACATGGAGAAAGGAGCAAAGTTTATGATCAGAGACGACAATCTTTGCACATGCTATCGTGGGTGGAAAACCCAATCCCAGATATTTTTTTTAATATGTATAAGAGTATGTAAAAGGAGAGTGTTTCCTCCTTTAAGTTTGAAGGATCTGTTTAGTGCATCAAGGGATAATAAGAAAAGGAGAAAGACATAAACAAAAACATACAAGGACACAGACCTGAGGGAAAAATAGTAAGGGACAAAGTAATAAGAACAAAACTTGCTTAATCACAGTAACTGATGAAGGTGTGAAAAACCGCCTCATCAGGGACCTGGTCAATTAGTAAATTAAGGGAAAAGGAGGAAACCCAAAACAATACACAGAAAAACAGATCTGATAAAGAAAATATAGAGAAAACGACAAGAAACAAAGGTCTCCACTTACAGTAACTGATGGGCTATCAAGAAACTGCAGAAATTACTTCCAGAAGGTCAAGCTAGGCTTTGGAATTGATAAGGTTAAAAACCAAGTAGACTGTGGTCTTCAACCATGCAGGAATGGATAGGCCTATCCAGTCCCTGAGGTGATGTGCTGGGGAGAGGGGAAACAGAGAGAAGCAAAATGGAGGTAGGCAGAAAAGGTGATGGAAACATGTAAAAAGGGGCTAGTCAGTATGCATGTCTGGCTGAGCCCTACACCCCAATCACTGCAGTCTTGCCCTGTCTTCTTATATTTTTGTATTTTTTTCATACCTGTCTTTTTGTGTAGTCTCACTCTCTTTTCTGTGTTTATGTGTGCTAAAAGGACAGCTTCCAGTACTGCAAGGATCAGATAGGAGCACTCACAATATTCCTTTCACAGTTTGAAAATCCATAGCAAATTATTATCTGTTTTTATTTGGAATAACAACCCCCAACGCACACACCAGTATCTCATTAAAATGGAGAATAATAAAAACTCTAAGTGAAAAGAACCAAAAAAAAAGATGTATTTATATGGATCCATTAAAATATCAAGATTACCACCTTTGAAAGGCATCTGCAGAAGGGCGTTATTCCAGAAGAGAATCTATCAAAGCAGAGTTCTTTTATCTTGACAACTGGCTGAATTCAGGTGAAGGCAGCAAGATGGAAATTGCAAATAACCTTGCAAATGAAATCTGTCAGTTCATTTAACTGTCATTTCTGATAAATTTGTAAATTTATCTGTGAATATTTAGTGTTTCAGTCACAATTTATAACAATTACAGACAATGGAAGGAACCAAAGGAAAAAGTACTAGACCACCCAGATATTTGAATGAGACTAAAATACTCAGAATAAAAACCCAAGAGTTTATTCTTAAAGCTTGTTTCGGGATAAGGGCTCTTGTCACTTAAAAAGCACACCTTAAAAATAGATTGATAAACAGGTTTAGAGTGATCAATATTTATAGACAGTGAGTTATGTCAGTATTACAAAACACAGATATTATTTAGCTGTTATTCATAGCATCCAACCATATAGCAACTATATTTTTAGAATATACGGAAAAAATGCAAATAATGCATAAATTTTCTGTCACGTAATCAAAGCTGATTAGATAATCATTAAGCAGCACTCAGTTAATCATCTGGTTTATATGGCTTACATCCATTAAGCAACTGTGATCGCTATGTATAGTGATTATTTCTAATACTTGACATAAAANAACATATAGTTGTGCATTGCCAAAGATCATAGAGCTTATTTGAATTATCGCTGTGCTTTGTTAACAGTCATATATTATGTTATATTGTATTCATACTTAAATTCCCTTGAAATTGTTTTATAGTCATAGTCTGCCCATTCAGCTGTAGATTATGTATAAACTAAGATCCCAGATGAAAATCTAAGTTGTCATACATAACAATGGTCCATCAAGTTGAGTAGCTTCCTTGGTACTCATATACTACACAGCAAGATGTAAACTATGACACATTCTGACTGAGGAATGCTGTTATCTGATTTGTATTTGCATGTACAATGAAAGTTTCTACAGCACAATAAAATTATACATTGTAATACTAAACTGAACCTCTGGGTCCACTGGGATCAGCCAGGCAGTTCAAATTCAGAAATTAAGCCAGGTACAACTATGATACCACCCTTAGGGATTTGTTTTATAAAAGCAGGATATGTTCACTAACATATATATATATGTATGTATATATAAAAACACACATGCACACAAATATATATATTTATATACACAAACAAATGCATTGTCTAGCCTTATAATCTTAATAGCTAATTAAAGTACAGGTGAATTTAAAAGCATGCAAATAAATATAACTTTATTTCCATTCTAATTTTCTACATTGATGTGGAGCAACCAAGAAACCATTTTTTCTTTACCCAATTTAGCTTTCAGCTGATCTATTTCTTTTCCCGAACAATAAAGTATTTGTAAAGTAAACAATTTGAAGGAAGTGATAATATTGTATTTTCCAACACAGCCAAAATATAGTTTCAGATTACTTTTACTGTTGCAAAATAATCTAATTTTTTAAAGTTTCTGAAGCATCATTAGAGCAGCATTTTATTTAAATAAAATAAACAGAACATTAAATAAGTTCTGAATCCATTAGATGAATATTTATTCAGTAAAATTTGAATTTTTGCTGGAAATCTGACTTTTTTTGCTTTCTATTGTAACATTACTTTCCATGGTTAGATTTCTTTAACTTATGCTTCAGTACAAAATATATTTCTAGGAAAGTCAGAAAAAAAAATCTGTTTTGATTTGTTTGTATGAACATTATCTTTTTCTTTTTTCCACCATACCAGATCATTACAAAATAAAACTTAAGACAGACAGACAAGTATAAATTGATGTAAATGTTGGTGAGAATTAAGGACTAATCTGAGTTTGAAAAAAAATTTTGAAGAGAAATTTTTAATAGATGTGGAAATCTCTATACCCATTTGCTTACAAATGAAAAAAAAACCACAATATTCTCCCCCACCTCCCCAAAAAATAAAAATAAATGGCCAACTGGCACACCTGTGCAGATGTCAGCTGTTGTAATATTAGAAATTAAAGTAATAAAATATTGGATAAACTTTATAGGATATTATAAAAATTATGTTTTCCAAAGATCATATTATTTATAATTTCTTGATTTTTTCTTTGAATATTTTTGGTTTTGAACCTCAGTCATAATTGCAAATTATGCCATGGGTATAATTGAGAATTAACATTATCTACACAAGGGAATGTCTTTGTGAGAAAAAAAATAATTCAGCAGTATTATTTTAATTCACGTCACTTTAGGAAGATGAATACACCATGAAGCCTCTCAATCTTTTCGGTAATTCTCTAACCTGCACTCATTATCATTAACTCCACTTTGTTGTGCAATGCTCCTCTCATAAAACCAGTATTAGTCATTCAGATTCATTTCGAACAAACTGCACAATTGTCAATAAAATTCAATCATCATATAACAATGCCCAGACATTTCTTACCATCGTTGCAATTCTCAGATCTCATAATTTGATTCCAAATGCAACTCTGCTTACCAGTATACAAACAATAAACCATTGTGAAGCTATATTCAGTGACTTTAAAGCAATTCTCTCTTAAAACACAGAGAAGTGACTTATGTCATGCAATAATTAACACATTAGATATCATATTTAGTATTTTACCCTTACAAAAAAGTATTGCCTATGCTTACTAACTTCTATAATTTAATAATGTCACAGTAATTGCTGTAATACTGTTTGTCATTGATAAAGTTACATATTGTTTCTCAGATTATAAATAAATTATTTTATTAATTAATATTAAAAAATTCAAGAAAGCTAAGTTTAAATAACTGCTTTGTAAGACAATCTTTACACCTATATGATAAAATATCTATCAATGCCTTCGTTCTGTCATGTTACATAGATGCCAAGAAAATAATTAGCATAATTTGGAACAAGTTTATGATCAGCTACTACAAGTAAATATTAGTTACATTAGACATAGTATGAGGAAAAATCACTTTCAAAGCAACATCTTCGTGAAGTTCTGGCATTCTGTGTGTGTGAAACAGCTCATCAGGATGCAATTCATGACACTTTTGTTTGGCAGATAATTTTTAATGAGAACTGGGAAACCTGAGTCACTGAATGGCTAGTAAATTTCTAAACTGCAAAGCAAAGCTGAATTAAATGAATTTTTTTTTTTATCCACCAAGTGCTTCATAGTTTTAGCTATTAACTCTGAGTTTATGAATTTCTTATGTCTCCCCACCATGAATCTCTCTAACTAGAATATGATCTCACAGGTGCCCTGTTGTTTCCTCAAATGGAAGGTGTCAGACCCAATTTCATGAACTTTCTCCACTCTATTGATACTGTTGTAGCATTTGCTACTGTAATTCACAGTCCTAAAGTCATTCCCAGCTTGACTTCTCTCTACCTAAAACTTAGACTAGAACAGTCTGTTCTAGTGTTCTGCCACCCTCAAAGTGAAGAAGCACCTCCTCGTGTTTAGATAGAACTTCTTTTGTACAAGTTTGTGCCCATTTCTTTTTGTCCTCTCACTGGGCACCACTGAAAAAAGACTGGCGATATGTATGTATAAATGTATGCATACAGATACATATACAGAGAGAGACACACACAATACATGCATAATTTGGATGTTGGTCCTCAGCTCCTGTCTCACTCCTTGTGTCCACTCCTATTGGACTAAAGCATGGCACTCATTGTTCAGGTAGATACAGGCAGAAGTATTCAAATATCTCTCTGGAATCCTGTTACTTAATACCCTTCAACAATTTGAATTTCCTTTTTTGCAAATTTTAATTTCTGGAAAGGAAATGCTATAGAATATTTTTCCCTGTTCTTTTGCATCAAAATTTATTTATTACCAAAACATTTGCAGCCACAAATATGTCCTTTCTGGATGCTTGAAAATATTATATGCTGGTATGGATATTTCATATATAACTTTAATACTAAGTAGAGTTTTAAAATAAATGTTGTAGTAAATTAATCAAATAACTTTTAATCATAGTCAGCAAATTATGTAGAATTCCTCTGATGTGTCATATAAAGTCTAAATTCAACCTTAAGTTTATTGAAATACTTGCTTTTCTGCAAATTCAAAATGGACTCTTGCAGGAGTATCAAAATGTTGTGGTGTCTTCTAGATATAAAACATCTGCTAGTGTATGTTCACATTACTGCCACATTTATATTCTTTCCCATGTGGACTATTTCTAGCACAAGTTGATTGTAAATAATGTCACTCCCCTTCCCCAAATTCTCCAAAATATGTGTATTTCTCATATTATCCAATTCTTTCTCAAAAATTTTGAATCTGACTATCACCTGTGTTCTAAACAGGCCATCCAGCTGCCCCACAGATGGCTTTCCATCTTTCTACAAACACAAGAACATAAGATATGAATTATTCAGCCCTTCTTTCTTCAAAAGGTAATAAATCCTAGGACCTGAACAAAAAAAGTAACAAAGTAGCACAAAATCCTTATCACAATCCCAAAGGCACATCAAAGCTTTTTTATGAGGACAAGAAGGAAGGAAAAAAACTTGCCACTTTTTAAATTAAACTGAGGAGAGGAAATATTTTCATTCATCAAACTGAACCAGTTGATTTTTACAGCAAAACAAATATATAACTGAGACCATCAAGGGGGGAAACGGCAGTGATCCAGACATGCCAGGATACAAGGTTAGAGAAAAACTTCAGATCCATCTCTGTGATAGAGACAAATTACTCAGTGGGGAAATGAAACTGGAAAAGTTATCTTCCTAGGTGTCACACTGAAGCTAAAAAATTTGGAGGATAAGCAAAGGTAGGAAGAAAAGATTAACGTTTGTAGTTCTGATTGCACAAAACAAGTTTACTAGTCTGAATTACAGATTAAAAATTACTTTTTACTAAATCAGAACATTCATCAATTATACAATTTAGTAAAAGATAAAAATTCAGAAGCAAGGAAGTTTGCCATCTTCTTGTTCAAGAGTAAATTAAAGAATTGTGATTTGTTCTAAATAAATTGTACTAATTTCCAATAAACTAATACATTTTAATTTTCAGGACTTTAAAACAGCTCTATAACTTAACAGATATGATAAATAATAGAGGATTTTGGAAATACTTAACTAAGTAGATACTTATCAGTAATTTCATCCCATTGTTTTGTAGCTGTGTTCTTATGTATCTGGAAAAAAAGTCAAAGATGAATTATCAACAGGTCCAGTCCTATGAGGTCCTCCTGCTGCTTGAAACACTTTCACAAGTGATCCCTAACTGAAACACATTCATCTATTAGAAGATCTGCGGTTTTATCCAGTTTCTTCCCAGTATGTAGATATAAGCTGTACATTTATATATATATTCTCTCTTATACAGTTCCAAAGATTTTACAGAATTCTGAAAGAAGCAGAAAAATTTGAGACTGAGTTCAAATTGAGATATTTCTCAAAGATCAAAACAATTACACCATGAATTAAGGAAAGAAATTTTATGTATATATATAGTTAAAACCTCCCTGAAATTACAAAGAGTTTATTCTATTTTATCCTTTTAAAAATTTGAGTTCTGTTTTTTACGGAGCTTCTTTTTAAATTTTATGTGTGTGTAGAAGCCAGGAAGCTCATCAGGACTGGCAGAGATTTTGACCTCCTTCCCCACAATAAAGTGAATATTTCTTCTTTTGAAACAATATGTAATATTGTTTCAGATATATATTTTATATATAATTTCCATTTGTCTCCATTTCTTATTATTGACAGTTAAATTTTAGCACTATTTAGTGTAATTTAATTAGTAAATTACTTAGGTTATGTGAATTGGCATCCTCAGTCATCCTGGATTACAGTAACATTAGATATAAAAGTATTTATTACACAAATCTCTGCATAGCCAAGCTTTTTGCTATTCATCTACTGTTTCTTTGATGTATTTGTAAGCATCTAGTAATGCTTTTTAGAGTCATAGGTATATCACAAGTTCGCAAGAATTTCTTGAAGAGGTGGAAGATACTTAGAAATCTGGAATGGATGAGATGAAAAATAATTTCTCCCAGGAAAGCTTGCAGTCACACTATCCACACCTTACTTTGAACTTGCAGAAATATCACTTATCATCACACTATCTCACAGACAGCAAAGTCTTTCCAGAATAATCTAAGTTGAGTTACTTCAAACAAGTACTAAGGTGTTTTAAGTATAAAACACTTCTGTGGGATTTCCTTCTAAAGCAAACTTAATCTATTACGTGTTAACCAATACTTACTACTAAAAAGCCTTCATATCCTATAAATTAAAACTATGGTAAGAACTCTATCTCTATGGAGTGTTGGAATGTGTTGCATATGCCATAACAAAGCAATGGTGGACATCACCACAGTAAAAGGCTTTTGATACAAGAATTTACAATTCTATTTTACCTATTTCTTCAATTACTTAGCTTTCTGTAAGTAGTTTACAGTCAAAACAATTGCAGTGCACTGTTTGTCAGTTGAAAATTCTCATATAGACATAAGAATACAGACACTTATTTACAATGTATCTAGTATTAAGGTAAATAGGAAAAGTTATTCAACAATAAGATTATATCATAAAGCTCTTTGGTCATTATATTTACAGATATAGAGGTAACTATATAGATTTTTTTTCTAAGGTAACTTTCACTGGTGCCACATCAATATTGAAGTTAAAGTAAAATCAGTATGCAATTAATGTAAATATATTTGCTTTACTTACAGAAAGCAAAGACCACATTCCACTTTAAACAAAAATGACAAAATTCTTAAAACAGTCATAAAAAAACAAAGGCTGTGAAACTGAAACTGAAGTCCAATCTACAGTATAGTTAAATAATATTGACAGAAACAATGGTGCGACAGAGCTGTCAAAAGTCACTGTTGCAAGCAGATGGATTAGAGATTTAGCAGGTATGGAATATGTTCCAAATAGAAACAGCAATTTATCAGATTCTGACAACACTGAGTCTGCAGAAAATGCTACAAGGATGGGAAGCCAGGGCCCAAAATGAGAAGAAATAAGAAGCAGGGGAAATCACTGAGGGGGAGGAGGAAAACAGAGTAAATTCTTTGCGGTATAGTAAGGTCCAGTTAAATACTAGTCATTTCAGAAAAACATTAGAAATAACAATGAATGCAGACAAACATGAGAAAGTGAAAATTCTTTTCTGTCACCAGGAAGCTGTCTTTCCTACCAGGATAATATATGTTAATAAAGCAAATTATATTTCCTTTCAAGGTTGTGGGGTTTTTTAAATAAATCACATATGCATGCCAACGTAAATTTAAGATGTTTAACTGATAATTAAAACTGAGAATAAAAAACAACTGGCCATTCAGGAGATTATAAGGAATGCTTTTAAGTTTTGACAGTTGGTCTGCAGATTCAGCTGGCAGGAATTTAAAATTCCCCATTATTTAGGGTTAGATTATCTTTGCTTTTTACTAAAACATCCTATACAAAAGGAATTTTTACTACAGAACCTTGAAATCCATCCATTGAACTGAGTTTGTCTTGTTTTTAAACTAAATTTTTTACTAGATTTAATTATATTTGCATATTTAAACATGAATTATCGTATGGGGACATATTAACATTTTTTTCTTTTTTTTTAAACAATCTTCTTTTTTAATCAGGGCAATAAGAAACCATTTCTTCCCTATTGTCTGATATGTATATTAGAATATGTAGAAGATCAAGATTAAAGATATTGTAACACTTGAAGAGAAGTGCTCTAAAACGGGAAGCTTTCTTGAATCATTCAGAGGAATTCCAGCACTCTTTAGTGAATCAGGATACTTTTCTGAATTAAACAAAATTTTCACAAGTTTTGACAAAAAAATATTTTGCAATGTTCTGTCTCTTTGAAAACACTCACAATTTATAAAGCACACACACACACAAAAAAGAAATATTTATTCATGTGTAGAAAATGTTTGCATATTTTCCTGTCTTTTTTATATATTGAGATTCTAAACACAAAGAATTGTGGTGCCTGGTATCAACAGGGAGATGGACAGAGGCTTTTTCTGTCTCTGAGTTTACAGTATTACTAATATTGGAGAGGTACCTCCTCAGACCTTAGCTATGGTGGCACTGAAGAAGGGACAACTCTTTTCAGATTGCCTTCCCCAGTACCTGCCTCTGCCACTCCAAGTCTAGAACTGAATAGATATTATCTAAAATTGGAGAAAACTTGAAGAAAAGGAAAAAGCCAGAGATCACTGCTGTAGACAGAAGATAGATTAAATATCACTTTTTGGAGTGCAACTGAAGACTGGGAAATTAGTGCATGAGATTGAACAAGCTGTCCCAGAACTGGTGAAAGACCTGATTAAGCCAGGCTACAGACAAGGATCCTGTACATGATGTCTGTCTGGTTTTGTATTTGATGAGTGAAAAAGAGAGGAAAAGAAAAGGACTATTAAGGAAAAAAGAGTTAGGGATGACCATCTGTGAATATATCATTGATTGTACCACAGGGGTTTCTGAAAGGCAGATGCCCACTCGTCTCATAGCCTACATTTGTGAAACACATAGTTTTAAACTATGCACCATTCATTCCAAACCCGTTAAGGATGAAAAAAGGCTTCAAGTCACATCAATAAGCCAAGTCAATATTTACAAAATTTTATATCAATTTTTAGGAGTTTGCACTTAAAAAGGGCAAAATAAGAATCTAAAATTTCAGTAAAATGGGTGAAGAAATAAACAAGGTCTGGCTAATCAAATCTGCAAGGCAAGTTAGAAAAAGCAGATATACAGTAATTGACTTTTTGTCCAATGAAAGGGATCTCACTAGAAGTTGAAAACTAAGTGTATGTTATACTAAAGAGCAAGGCTTATATGAACAATTTATAAAAGTTTGTTTCATTATGGGACTGAAAAAGAAGGTGACAACCTATTGGCCACCTCGTTCAAGTGGATTCTTGAACTCTTGTATAAAACAGACACAGGTAAATGGCAGAAGATGAATGAAGAATCATGAGATGAGTTGGTATGTCATGAAAACTGTCAGCCATAAGCACTGGGTTGAAAAAGGAAGAGAAGAAAAACATCTGTTTAAAAAAAGCATAATATCCTCACGGAACACAAGTGGGTAACCACATCCCCTGCAACTCAAACTTGAAATAATGATTGTGGCCGGTGCTTCAGTGACAAAGAAGAAATTGAAAATATAGAGGATAGCAAAATTATCAACATAGTCAGAGTGATCTTCCAAATTATATTAGAAAAAAACATTTAAATTAAACCTTATTAGAGAACGTAAAAAATAAAGTAAGTACTGTTAATTCCTCATGGTTTGTACATTGTAGTTATTTACATTGCAAGTACTCTCCTGGGTAAATTGCATGTTGGATGCTAAAACATCTTTTCCTTTCTTTACCCACTGCTTTCACAATGCTGTTCCATCCTGAAAAGCTGAGGGACCTAACCAGGTTAATGAAATCAACTTCAGTCCCTCCGTTCTGAAGAATGCAAGGAATCTCACTGTGATAATCAGCTGACCAATTTTTATTACTTTGAAACCTTCCTATGAAAGTTCTGAAGCAAAAAATATTTTAGAAATCTTGCCTGTTCTAGTCTCTGAGATTTTAGGTTGATACTTAATGTAAGTAAATACCTGTAGGCTTTTATTTCTAGACTGCATCCTTTCAGTTAAAAAGAGGTTGGTTGTTTTTCTAACAAATATCTCTCATTTCTTACAAGAAAGGGCTATCTCAAGAATGTTGATCTAGAATTGGGACACTTTCTTCTTCTACCAGGATCTAGAAACTATAAAACCTCAAGGAACCCATCCTGCTACCCTGCATGAAAATACAGAATTTCTCTGAACAAGCTTTTATTTGGTTTTGGTTTTAATTTTGTTCCCCTCCACACCCCAGTAATATTGGCTCTTGTTTCCCACCCACCACCTACAGAAAAAATATTCATCTTTGTGCTTTGTCAGTTAAGTTAGATTCACAACATTCACGTGAGTTTGAATACCTCAGAAATAAACATCAGATAACAAAACAAGAAAAACAGCTGGCTTTAAATTCCAGTGAAAAAAAAGCATGAGAAAAACTTAAGAGAATTTGTGTGTTTTGTCTGGAAAATGTGCTTGAAAGATACCTTTAATTTTATTTCTTGGGGTGAAATAGGAAACAGTTTTTCCAGTGAAACACACTTTAAATTAAAAAAAAAAATCCACATGTGAACATGTTTCCTTCTTCCTGACCACTTGCAGAACAGACAATATATTCAAATGATTAAGGATGCAGACTGACTAAAACAAATCAGATGTATTTCTTATCTGTAAACATGCAAAAGAATCAAAGCTTGTGGAAAAGGACTTTTTTAGAAGTTTGGCACAAGCACAGAAAATGTCCATTTCTGAAGTGACAGATGATAAATTGACTAAGGTTTTTACAGTTCACCAGATATTTTATTGTGCATCTGTTCTTTTCCTCCAATCTGCTTTGTTCTTTCTGTAGCTGCAACAATGAAAGAGAAGCCCTTGTTATCAGTTACTGAGTTGAATGCCAGCAGCTCTTACAATTTAACCTCGAGGCTAGTGAGGAACTAATATATCACTTATTTTGGCTGACTTCTTTGTATAATCTTCTGTTAATAGGACCCAAGAGACAATCAAATAGGCATAAATGTATCAACAAAATGTGTTGCCTACTGCATAAACATGCTACAAACTGATCAACCTTATGAACATATCCAGAGGAGCTTCATAGCCCTGGCAGCATCTTTCAGAGATACTCACATCAGTGAATTAAGTGGGAAGATAAGCATCACAGAATCACAGAATGATATGGGGTTGGAAGGGACATCTGGATACCACCTAGTCCAAACCCCTTGGCAAAGAAGGTCCACTTAGAGCATGTTGCACAGGAACATGTCTAAGCAGGTTTTGAATGTGTCCAGAGATGAAGACTCCACCACCTCTCTGGACAGCCTGCTCCAGTGCTCTTCCACTCTCAAAGTGAAAAAGTTCCTCCTGATGTTTAGATGGAACTTCTTATATACAAGTTTGTGCTCATTTCCTCTTGTCTTGTCACTGAGCACCACTGAAAAAAGACTGACCCCATTCTTTTGACACTCATCCTTTAAGTATTTATAAGCATTGATCAGATCCCCCCTCAGTCTTCTCCAGACTAAAAAGACCCAAGTCCCTCAGCCTTTCCTCATAAAAGACTCCAGAACCTTAGTCATCTTTGTAGTTCTCTGCTGTATCCTCTCCAGCAGTTGCCTGTCCTTCTTGAACTGGGGAGCCCAGAATTGGACACAGTGCTCCAGATGGGGCCTCACCAGGGCAGAGTATATCTCCTTGGGTGGTGGTACAACCTGCTGGTGTGTCAGCCACCCCTACCAGTTTTGTATCATCTGTAAACTTACTGAGGTTACATTCCATCCCTTCATCCAGGTCATTGAAGAATATATTGAAGAGGACTAGACCGCTTCCTGGGTAACGCCACTTGTTACATACCTCCAACTAGGTTCTGTGCCACAAATCACAACCCTCAGAGCTTTGTCCTTCAGCCAGTTTTCAGTCTGTATCACTGTCCATTCATCTAACCCACACTTCCTAAACTTATCTATGAGGATGCTCTGGACACTGTCAAAAGCCTTGCTGAAGTCAAAGTATATTGCATCCACCACCCTGCCCTCATCTATCTATCCAGTCATGCCATCGTAGGAGATTATCAGGTTAGTCAGACATGATTTCCCCTTGGTGAATCCTTGTTGACTACTTCTGATAGCTTTCTTTCCCTCTATATGCTTTGAGAGAGCATATGAGCCATTCCATCATCTTTCCAGGGATGGAGGTGAGGCTGACTGGCCCATAGTTTCCCAGGTTCTCCTTCTTGTCCTTTTTGAAGACTGGAGTGACATTGTATTTGCTGCAGTCCTTGGCCTCATTGCCTGTTCTCCAGGACCTTTCAAAAATAATAGAGAGCAATGATTTCTGCCAGCTCCCTCAGTACTCACCGGTGTATCCCATCAGGTCCCAGGACATTGTGTCTCCTGCTGCCTTCCCGTGTAGATGCTTGACAAACTAGAGCTTTAATTGTTTTGTAGTTTTGTGGAAAGCTCCATCAATTTTAATGGAATGTATCAGGAAGAAAAGCTCGATGGAGTCCTGTCTATGTAGAGTCACATGGCATCTAAATCTTTGACTTTTTTTTTTTTTTTTTTTTTTTTAAACTGTACTTAGTTGCTCCATAAAAGGTTACTTAATGACCTTAAAATAAGATTTGCTTTTGGATTTCAGAAAGATTAATTGTATAAAAAGTGTAAGGTAATTAAGTAGACTATACAAAAACCTCAATACATAGGCATATACTGTGACATTGATGGGCTCCTCTCCAGGCTGTAGTAGGTCATCTTCAAGCTGGCACCAGTGAAAGTTTAAAAAAAAGGTATAGTTTATGGTCATGAGAGATAAGATGGTAAGATCGGTTCTATGGGGGAAAAATAAAATAAATTAAACAAAGGAACTTCAGCATAGAACAATATTACTAACTCTTCCTCATGGAGAATATAAAATAATTCTGGTTGGTCAATGAGTCTGAATTTTTAAATAAAATATACCATAAGATTTATCTTTTGTTGTTTTTTTTTTTTTCCCCTTAATTAATAATAGTGAGTCATGTCTGGACAGCTGGTAGAGTTACAGGATTCAGATAAATGCTTCCCAGGTTGCAACTTGGCTAAAACAAAAGAATATGACATGAAAAATACATGTAGGAAAAATGCATAATGCTATCTCTGTGAAATCTAGCATACTTTTTTCTTAATAACTTCTTTTCTTCAAAATAAAATGGGGTTTGAAATGTCATTTTAATAATAGGATTTTAAAATGAATTTGACAAGCTTTTTTTTTTTTTTTCTGATTAAGTAATATGAATATTTATGCTTTTGTTAAGTGCTTCTTGCAAATAATCACTAGGCATTATTAGTGTTGTACTATCATTCAGGACCATACGCTTCAGTTTTCATGAGGTTAGATTTATTGTTGATTCATCAAAGTAAATCTGTCCCATTAGAAGTAAATGAAAGTGAAATTAGAGCTACTGCTAAATTAGCTTGAGTTCTTTGTTCCCTGCTCCTTCTCAAACTGTCAAGTATCTCTTCTCTCAATTACTTTTGTGAGGACCCCACAGCACAAAGGCCGAAGATATCACTTAGAATTAACTGTTAAACAATAGCTTTGAGAAAACAAAGGATAAGTTTAAACATAAAATATTATTCCTGAATTAGTATTATACATGCTACATCTAAGGTATCGGGATGCAAAAAAGGAATGGATGGTGATTAAGACCAAAAGCACTAATCGAAGTTGGAAGTTCAATCACTGGAAAATGTTTTTACTGTCTGATTTGTATTCCAGACCTCAGAATGAAATAGGCACAAATTCATATAACATTTATTTAATATATGGCTATGCATTTTTTCCATTGTGTATTTTAACATTGGAAGTACATCCAGATATTGAAGTAATTAAATTAACATGACAACTTATGCAGAACAGAACCCTTTAATTTCTTAATTATCGTCTATCACATTGATTTGGTATCATTCTGAAAAATATTTAGGTGATGTTTCTTCTATGTGTGAGTATATCTTTAGACAAATACTGTGTTCCATTTTATTCTTGTTCCTGTATTCCTGTGTTCCAGTATTTTATTCCCTTTTGTTCACCAAAACACTGAAGCCACTCATTTTATATTAAGTTAAAATGCAATAAATTGGTTTATGGCCAGTTTTCATTCTACTGTATTCAGAATTTAGGGATACCATTTCAATTTTAGATAAAACAAGTGGTTTTGCTTAATCAACTTGTTTTAGTTTCTGTTTCACCCAAAGTTGAAAGAAAAAAATAATCCTTTTAAGTATTGCTGGAAAAAATTTGATGCTGTTGTGAGACCCTCCAGTGAACTGAAAAATCCATTATTTGCTCAGAGCTTCTGTTTGGCTTTGTTTTTCTTCACAGGTATTCGTATCGGCTGTTGACCAAAGACCACAAGAGGACAGGAAGTTTGGATTCTTTTCATCTTTGTTTTATCGTACCCTAAAATCAGCTCTAGGCTCAAGTTCTTGAAATGGAGTCATGTCTGATGTGTTGGAGAATTAAGAAATCTTCCCAGGTAATTAAAGTAATTAAGTCTCTCCCAGATATTTTTACACTGTTAATCTCCAATCAGAAGTTTCTTATTCTCTCAGAAAACAGCATTTCATTGGAGGTTTTGAGTACTGACACATAATATTTACAAGAAATCAAAAGCTGTATTCCATAATAGAATTTAAAAGAAATTGTGTGCCTCATTGTCTCATATTGTTTCATATATCATTTGACCCTCTTTCAGGAGTCTAGCAGGAAGGAAAGAAAAAATAGAATATTATATACAGTATTAAGGCGCAAATTTACAGAGAAAAAATTAACTCAGATGGAAAAGGAAATAGAGTGAGATGGAATTAGATGAAAAAGTGTTACATGATGCTAGAAAGCTCCAATGTGGAAGTTAAACTGCAAGTGCAAGAACACAAAGAGAGAGAAGGAAAAGATACAGATGATAAGCTAGCAATCTTGAAGAAATGTTAATAACAAAGGAAGAAAATGCCTGCAACAACATATACAGCATACTCACTTAGCTGTATCTTGGGGTTACACAGTCTCCTATTTTTTTTTTGTGTAGCTTTTGGTTAATTGTGCTGAAGTAACTGCCTAAATACTATGAAAGTAAAGCACATACAAGTATAACCCACCTGCCAATCATCCATTACTTGATACTGTCACTTCTTAATTCAAAATTCTTGACACAGCAAAAAACCTTCTTTCTAAAATAGGTCTGACTTACTTGTGGCTGCTATACTTTTATCATATATATATTTATTATTATTTATTTATTTTTAATTTTTTGTACCAGGCATCTTTAACTTGATAGCATGCTGGAAAATAACAAGATAAGGTAGAATATTATTTAGTTCATGGTGCCATATACCCATGAATGCGCTTATTTACTATGCAAACAAACCACTAGTGATATGATTTTTTTAGTAACCTTTGCTGTTAGTACTTTCCCACTGCAGCATGTCTTTTCTGTGTACAAACTGACACTTTTATTCTCGTCTTGAATTCAAGTCATAATCTGAATCTGTGACAATATATGTCTTTAGATAGTAGACAGATTTTGCAAGAAATAGATGCAAATTAAGCAACCTTCAATTTCTGAAAAAAGTGTTCATATCTCAGCTGGAGAAGAGAAAATGTTTATGCTATTTAAATGGATATCCTTCAAAAAGTTCAGTTGTAGAAAAGAAAACTGACACTGTGTAGGGATTATCAGATATACATATGTGTCTGCATCGTGGTACACATGTGTGCGCCACTGACTAATATATACACTATGTGAATCCCTAATCTGTGAGATATTGTAGTATATATCTAGAAAGTGAAATACGTATTTCATACTTTGATCTCCTGCTAAAATATCTAATTAATTTGGCCTATTTTAGTAAGTCTTAGTGAATTTAGTGGAACTCTTGACCCAAAAATAAAGCAGTTGCACATGTGCAGGAATAAAACTGTACAGATAATTTTTCTCTCTGTCAGCACAGGTCATTGAAGTTTTGAAGTCAGAGTATGCTAGCAGTCTATACAGATTTACAAACCCAGGGAAAAATACCTTATTTTCTACTAAAATTTCTAGCCAGTCTTTGTATTTCAATGCTAATATTATCCATATTAAACTAAACTAATCTACCATTACTATGGTAGAATAGACTCCTTCATTTTTCTTGACAAGTCTTCATCAAAAACAGGATAGAATGGTTGTTGAACTTACCAATAAATTAAAAAGCCATGATTTATAACTGGAGCATTTTTTATTTCAAAGATTTTTTTAAAAAATGTAAGCAAAGTGATTCCACTGGCACTCATTTATAGACTCTTCTGACACCACCCAGCAAACTATAAATGGGACCCATTATTTGTACACCAGTTATACTTTTATATTACTGATAACTTCACTGGTGATAGTGATTACTTTATACTGAACACCTGGATTCTTGGTGATTCTATTCAAAACATGCAAGCAACCTATAGCAGCTGCATATAACAGCTGTTAATCACAAAAAGCCAAACGGATATAAAATGAGAAACTATATTTTAAAACACGTGAATTATTCAAAGCCTTAAAAGAGACAGTGACTTACCAGCCAAAAATGAGTTTATAGCGTGATGCAGTGGCTGAAAAGAAAGTCAGTCTATGAAACTGGAAACTGAAGTAGGGCAGTACAACTGAGAAAACATATCCATTTGTGACACCAGTTCTAAAACAGTGGTGAAACAATTGAGAAAAATGCTGAGGATAATGTACTAACTCCACAGTCTGCCCCATGATAATTGTCTAAGGAGTCTGAATTGTAGCCTAATGTTTTACTACTCTGCAGTGACAGCACTAAATAGATTACTTTCTTGGTAATTTAGCACTCCAGCACAATTTTGTCATTAGACTGAACTGCTTTTGGCAAGAAGTTTCAAATTCCACCTGGGGTATTTCAGATGCACATCACAAATTACACATCTTTTCTTTTATCATACTGCTCACTGTGGCTTTTTTACCATCCATCAGTATGATCAACAAAACTGAGAAGGCTAAATTGGTAAAAAAAAAGTTTATATTGTTATAATCAATTTTATATGCAAATCTTCAGCATTGTGCTCAGTAGGAAGCTAAGGAGACACCTGGAATGTGGTCACTAAGTTTGATAAAACTACAGTTTATGCATTCCTAAGAGCTGAAAACTTCTTTTTCTTTTTTCCTTTTTTTTTTTTTTTTTTAACAGATTTATATTTTAACTACAGAAGGACGTCAAACACAACTAGTCTACAAATAAAATACAAAGGTTACAAAAATTTCTTCTACTGTGAGGCTTATTAACCACTGGAAGCTCCTAGTCAGGACATGCTGCAAAATTTACGCTGGTAAACATTTAAAACACAGAGCAGATACTGTACAAAAATTAAGGGGATGATGATCGAATTGGTGTACATCTATGACCAGTTTGTGTTGTGTAATAGACATACATAATTTTCCTTTTTGGCCTTAAAATAAGTGCATCTATCAAGACATGATTAGGGAAACTGCTATAAAGTAGCAGTTGTCAGCTATTTGACCAGAGAACTCTACATTTTCAGAGAAACCAGTGAGAGCTGTGATTTACACAGAAGAAAATGTAAGCATGTTATCATAGAAGAAAAGATCTTTTTTAAGAGGGAGGATGTGAGTACAGTACAAAGAGCACAAATTATAATCTGTAGGAAGTGAATCTGAATGATGATTAATCAAGGGCACCCACTGAGGTATTTCACACATTATAAACTTGTTTTGTTTCATTTCTTGGAATCTGAAAACATGAATCAGGTCATGCTACTCATAGTGGTATTACCTATGAAACTATGCAATTGAAGTTTAAGGAAAGAGGAACATAAAAAAATAAATTACATTTATGTCCTGTACACTTTGCTTCACTTCGTGTACACCTACCTAGCAGGTAGGTGTACACGAAGCAGGTGCAATGAAATTACCCTGGTGTAATTTTAAACAAGGCAGCACAGGTTCCTCAGATATCTGGTTTTGAATTGATCTTGGGTTAATTCACTGTTATCAACAGAAAGCAGTATGCATTTGCCTTAAACATATTTCTCCCTACCGGCCTGGAAACTGGGGAAGGAAGGTACAGGGAGGCTATTAGATGACTGAATTGATACACTGAACACTTTAACTTTTAATATTGAAAATACAGATAGTAGAATCATGAATCCACCTTACTAAAATTAATTTTCTAAACTTTCATTTATCAGTTACGCTTCAGGGTCAATATTTCTGTTTTTGTTTGATAGAATTAATTTGCAGAAATTCTGAGTCTGTAAAATTCCATTTAATGGGTTTAAGGAAAGCCAGTTTTAAACCCAATAGCTGGTTATAACTTGTTCAATAAATGTTTTATCCATCTGCTCCATGGAAACTTACTCCATTGTATAAAGCATCCATTTCAAAAGAACAGCATGACTAAGGGTGTGTTTTGAAATTCCATAGAAAGCTCAAGTTTTACAGCCTTTATGGTCAATATTTTCAATGTAAGTGAGCAGTAGTTGACAACAAAAAATACATATTTTTTATTCATATTCTAAACTCAAAAGTAAATTGATAGTTTCTAAAGAATTTATAGAGCATCTTATAAATAATTTGGAGTAAAATTCTATTCAGTCCATCATAAATTCTACAGTTCTATCTGCTGGATAGCAAATTTGGTCTCTTTAGTCCCTTTTAGTTCTAACATCAAACATAAAATCTAGTGTGCAAAACAAAGCAAAAAGGCAAGTCCTAAATTCAGAAACAAGCAGTGCAGAAAGGTGATTCAGAGACTTGCTAACATGAAATCAGTTTATTTAATGAAAGCATTTTAGTGAGCTTTAAGTCTTAGTAAACTAGGTATATTGTTATTACAATATATCTAATATATACAAGCGAAATATTGCTACTGCTGTAGCATGATTAGAGTATTATTTCATGTGCAACAGTGTTTTACTAAACAGTCATTCTGAAAGCATACAATTTAATCTGCTTTAAAAAGATGTTTACTGATAGTATTTGTATTTTATTTTGTAGACTGATGCTTTTCCAGAAAATCAATTTACTCTTTCCTTGACTGCTTTTCCTTATTACAGTTTAATATCTGTAGTTCTTCTGGGAGGAAAAATAAACCTTGATTACAAGGAAAAAGGGTGCAGGTCAAAAGACAGCATCACCACCATGCTTAGAATGTAAATATCAGCATTTCAGAAAAAGCTTTGTTAATTCTGGCAGGCAGTCATTAAAAGCAGAGCTGCACAATGCTCAAGATAACCATATGTCTTATTTACTGTGAAAGGAACATAATGTCATAGGTTTCTTCTTTCCAATTGTGTGTGGATTTTTGTTTCTCTTTTGTGGAAATTAGTGTATTTACAACATCACATTGGGCATCTTCTGATGCCAGATCTCATTCATAACAACATCCCAGGAAATCTGTTTCTTCCTTTGTTCTTTCTCTCCGTAACCACTTTTTTAATTACTACCCTTGTGAACTTTCCCTTTCTAGCAACCTCTAGGCTTTCTCCAGAGCCTCTGGACACTCTCCCATTTGTTTCTCTCCCAGATGGAACTGGACTCATAAGTACTATAGTACACGGAATTCTCACATCCAAAATATATCTCATTATGTTTTTCACATCTGTTTCTTTCATTTTGCTGTCCCAAAGTATAAAAATCTGGGAAATTATCAGTTACACTGAAAAATGCACTTCACTATTTTTATTTTTTTTTAATATTAAAATATGTACAGATAGTTAAATATGGATATATTTAATTTATATATACATCCTTTGAGAATTCAATTGCTTTATATTGTATAATGTTGTAGATAGCTTGAGCTGGATATTTTACTGATTTCCACTTTATGTAGCCAATTACACCTGTGTGCAGTGACTGCAAAGTGGTGAAAATTACTACTTTTCTGCTTAATGAGGATTTATATCCTCTTTGCTCTAATGTAAATAAATAAAGTTGAACACAACAAAAAACAGGACATCTGATGTGGAAACTGACATACAGTACAGTTATTAATGGAAGAGGGTGATACAGGCAAGACTGAGACATGGAATCTAGGAGAAAGCTATTACCCCACTACAGTAAAGTATGAGAAGTTGTACCACAGCAACCATCATAAAAATCTCCTAGAACTATTTCTAAATGACTTCATTTTGTCATCCATGATTTTATAGTATTCTGCTCTTAAAATGTCACATTTTATTACTCTCTAACTTGCTTATTCATTTAGACTGATGTGGAGTGCCCATGGGGCTTACCTGTGGCCTGAATAACAACAGATGTTAAAACAAAGATTTGAATACACACAGTGTGTGTCAAGAGACTCCCAAACTCTTTGGAAGAGTGCTGTTTGGGAGGGTATTCACCCAAAATTGATCACAGATCAATTAAAGAATTTTTAATCAGTTAAAGAAGGTGGTGACCATCAATCAGACTATATACTAGCAAGAGTATCACAAAGAGATATTTGAAACAAAGGATTCAGCTTGAAAAGAGATATAAAAGAAGTACGAATATTTTTTAGCAGTGGGGACAGACCATGGAGTGAAAGGAGCAGCACTTGGTGATCCCTACTGGCATCACGACCTGTCAGATGAAGTGCCTGCTCCCAGGTGCCCAAGCACCAAGATGGAGTGTAGCACACAAAGACCCACACTCAGGAGGTATAAACCTGAGCTTGTGGGGTGCTTTCTCACTACTGTGAGCATTAATGAGATGTTGGTAGATGCACAAGTTGACCCAAAGCTCGGGCACCCACAGAAGGGGAGTGCAAGTAAGGTAGATGCACTCAGAAGAGTGGGTGCACTTGTAGCTCTCTGTATGGGTGTGACAGAAACTTCAGCATTAGTAACACAAGAGTGTTGAGAAACTTGTGGGTAAATATAAATATTTCATAAGAGCCTAGTAAGTGATATTTCTGTTCAACTGCTGATATTGATCTTGAATCTATAGTTAAATATTAAGAAATCAATAAACCACTCAGTCTAGTTTACACTACCTGAATTGAGCAATACTGAGAAAACAATAGACTCTGCCAGGCCCACATATCTTAGATTAGCCAAACAGACCACATCAGACTTCCAGCCTGTTACACACTCACCACTTTGTTAAGAGTAAAAGGGAAACATGCCATCCATGTGGAGAAAAGATTCTAGTGTTAGTTCAACTACTGTTTTCCTATTATTATTTCCTACTCATTCTGTCTATTAAATATATAACAAATGGGCTTCTTGTGAAATTTTAACATAAGAAATTTCATCCTGAAATGGAAAATGTGTTATTAATATTTTGTTGTATGGTAGAAATGGAAAACTACAGAAACAGAAATGGAAATCAGAATGGAAAATAGAAAACTACAATTTCATTAGGTCATCATTTTAACACGAAAACCAAGAGTTTTATGAAAAATTATTTTCAAGTTCTAGTAAAACTTTCCATATATTTATAGAAAACTGTTATGAAGGTACATGCTAACAAAACCATTGCCAAACTTAGATTTTAGTCTGAAGTGCTAAAAAAAATATTGTAATTTTTCTACTCTTTGTTATTAAAATCTCTCAGCTTACTTATCACTCCTTCCATTTTCTCAGTATCTGATCACTTACCCCCAAAATGGGCAAGTGATTATAAAAGAATACCAGATATAAACAAGCAGAAATAAGAATGATATCATAGAGTCTTCTCAATAAAAAACTACACCATAAGTCATTAATCCAAATTTCTTCATAATACATTACACTCCAGTTAAATGCATTTTGTCATGAAGTCTTTATAAGCTATATCTTAAAATGTAAAAGTTATACATCACATATAATACAAAAAATAATTTCTCATTAGCTTATTCCTTTGCTTTGACCATATTAACATACAGCAGAAGGTATCAAAACAGTGAAGCTACTTTCAGTGCAGTTTGGCCGTTTTCCATATCTTTCCATATGGTGCCAACCTCCAAGATGTAAAGGCTATTAAAGAAGTTTAACCGCCCAGACTTTTTAATCCACTGCAGCTGATTTGAATCAACAAGAAAATAAAATGAACAGGTATTGTTTAAAATGGATAGCTATCAATTTATGCTAAGGTCAAACCCACATTTTTATTAGTACTTGTGACCATGATTGAAGCCCAAACTAGCACTAATATTTGATATTTCCTTGTGAAGTTTTATTTCATAGGATAAATCCTTGTGTTCTTGCATCAGGATCTGTTAACTGTTGTTTTCACAAGAAGGTTGCTTTCAAAGTACCATAAAAATAAAATGTGGGTTTAAAAGTGAGAAGAGCATGTGCAAAGTATAGTGTTGATACTAACATGTTTGATTCTGAGGAGGGAAAGTGCAAACCTATATATAGGATTTATGTTCCTTTTGCACTATCAAATGGTACAGCCAACACAGACTGCAAACTCAATACAGAGGGCCATGGAGTCCTACCCCCCCCATGTATAGGATTGAAAGTACTTTTTCTATGTCAACCCCATATAACGTAAAGGATCTTATTAGTCTGAGAATATTTTTTTTGTCTTTATCTACTTTCCCTGCACAGTCCAATGCTGTGCTGAGGGATGTAGAGTCCACTCAGGATTAAGTCAGGATAGCTCCTTCTGAAATTTTCACCATTCATTAACTAGTCATGAGCCTATTAAGCATTTTAGCCTCCACTTTTTTTTTTCCATTTTTTTCTTTTCTTTTTTTTTTTTTTCAAAATAAGCTGCCTGATAAGACCTCATGGAACAGACTAATTAGAAGGCTAATCAGTGCATCTGAACTGAACTTTGCTAGCAACACTCAGCTTGAAAAGCCTCCTTGTCAAAGCCAAGGTGTGTCCATGTTTCACAAATCAGCACTTTTCTGCAAAAACAAATGAAAATATTTTTGGGAAAAATTTTTATGCATCCTGGATACAATCTGCATAAAGATGTTAAGCTATTGCTGGCAGCCATGGAATCCATTTATGTCTATGCACAGTAATAGTAGCTGGGACATTCTTAATGTAAACAAAAGAAGTTTGAACTGAGATATTTCAGGAACTATTTTGGAATATTGATTCAAGTTAAGAGAAGATGCTGAGGCAGGTATATATCTTGCAGCTTAAACAACTATAAAACTCATTCTTCAGAAAAGAGTATGCATCGAATACTTACCTATACTGTTTCCACAGCATGAAAGAAACTTCACTTGCTCAAAATCCCAGCATGTAAAGTCTTCATTAATGACATTTGGTCAATTTAATTTTTTGTTTATATATATTTCAGCAATTACAGATTTTTCTGTGTGATGGCTGTATGAATCCCACTGAGGAGGATATGTCAGATGAAAAAATATATGAGAAATCTTTACATAGAGTCTCTTCAAAGTCATTCTGCTGTCTAAAGAAACCATCCAGGCAAAAAGAAGCACTTCTCATTGATATTGCCTACCTTACTTAGAAAGAAATCCTAGTGCCTCTAATATTCTTTTTTCAAATGCATCCATCTGGAAAAATCCTCATATTCATGCTAATACAACTCTCTTATTTTATTCTGTTATTCAACATACTTCGAGGAAGGAGTATAAGACAATTCACTATTGTAAGAAGAATACATGTGAGCCAGTATCCAAAATTAATATTAATCATGTCTATTAAGCTTAGAGAAGTCAAACTAGCATCTTAACAGTAATGGTAATTGCATGCTTTCTACTGAACGTGAGTTTATCACCTTTCCACAATGTATAATGCAGTCAAACACAAAGTTTGCTTATTTTAATTGTTCTTGGAAGGAAAATAGGGTCAAAAATTCCACTTTCAAGAAAACTTTGTAGGTTCAATTATTCATAAACCTGGCAGAGAAATTCTTCAAGGGATTTGTATAGGTGAAACTGCAATAGAGTAGAATTCCAGACATTGCAAATATATTTGTGTAGATAGATTTATTCTACCTTGTAGTGAAAATAAAATTCTTGACCCATATTCTGTTTTTATCTCCACCTAACACCCCACCCCGCCTTCCTGTGATGAAATCAAAGAAAGAGAAGTCTCTAATAGAGTTTTAGGAACAAGGCAGTTTCAAAATGATAGCTATGTGCAGGCTGTTCATAAGTTTATGCTAGGTGGAATCCACGTTTACCTAGTGGTGGTGCACTTACCTCTTTCTGAACTGGATTCTTCATAGAAAAGGAGGTGTTTGGATTCTGTTTTGGGGGACAATGGAGTGGTGGTTCATTTCATTTCATTTTTCTAATTTCTAATGAAATCAAAGCTTTCCTCTATTTTACCTATTATCTGAAGTTAAACCTAATACAACAAAGATCTGAAAAAGTCATTAAGAAGCGAATACAGTATCTTCAACTTTTTTAACATCTCGTTTTCAAAACAGATAGCTCAAAGGTGTACTAAATCATATATAAATGCACAATTACAGCAGGTAGTATCTATCTGCCTTTAACTTAAAATAGTTGTATTGCATTCAGTTCCTGGTATTTGTTAGCACATAAAGGGCAATGTTAAAATAATGTGCATTTAGAGGCAAGCTGGATGACCAAGGAGATTTTATTTTATATTAAAATTTTGGTCAAGAATTTTAATTTTGTTTATATATATTGATTAATCAGTACCAAAAAGTAGAACAATAGGTTGTGTTCAAGGTCTGACTACTTCTTTTAACGTCCCACTGAACCTGGCTTCAGAACATGAGACAGGTATCTCAAGATCAAAAGTATTTGATAATGTATTTGATACTGTATAGATGTATTTGATAATTTAAGAATGTATTTTATAATACCTTTTCATAGTAATCACATAATTTCAGAGTAAAACTTGCTTGTGTAGGGAAAAAAAAAAAAAGGGTTTTTTTTGGAAAATATGAGAATATTGGAAAAAAAATCCTGGGGGATTTGAAGACCAACAGAGGTTCCATTACCTATTACCTTGTATTTCAATAATGGTGAATAAATGGCAATATGAGAGAAGTATTAATTTCAGACACTTTCTATACAGTATAATGGTGAAGGACTTCTGAGAGGAGATCTGCCACACTAGGGGAAGGGTGAATATGACACGGAAAGTAATTGCATCTGGCCAGTGGGTGAGTAGGAAGGTGTATAGGAAGCACCATTACACCACCCATCTCCTACAGCCCTCACTGTTTTGAGAAGCACTGGGTTTTCCTAATGGGGTTGGAGAAAAGGAGAATGAAGTGCAGGATAGACCTTCATCCTAATCCCTTTCATATCCATACATAGCATGAATAAGGACAGAGAATTTACCTAGCCATAGACTATACGCCTCATGTTGTTTCACTTCGGGATGAGGAAGTACACTTCCTTCAACCATAAAATAACCATACATCTTTATGTATTCACCTAAATAACTGACCATAATAAAGCACATACCTCTTTCATTTTGGAAGATAAGAAGAATTGCTAATCACACAAGCCAAATCTAATGCTTGACACTTGCAAATCTCAAAATGGGAACAAGGAAGTACTCACTAATGTGACTATGATTTATTTTTATAACAAAGAAAAATTAGAGTCCATCTGATCTAAAATGCTTCTGTGAGAAGTAAAGGAGGTGTAAATATGCTTTAGATCGCTACAACATTGTTCTAGCTCGGCAACAGATAAGTTGACAAAGCAAGTAGAAGGATCATTTCTATCCAGTTTAGTGTGTCTTAATAGGAGATGGGAAAGCCATTTCTAACATTTAGATTGTTGGTTGCTGCCATGATGTTCTTCTGATCATAGTTTTAGCCTTTAAAGTCTGAACAATGGAGTATCCAACTACTCAACTTCCAATTGCATAAGAAGAAATAAAACACTCATAAGGTGCAAGTACTCTTCTTGCTATCATTGTCACAGTGCACAAAGAATGAGCTAATTCCCAAAGAATGACTAAAATAAAGTGACTTTGTGATGTATGATTTTTCTGTCGTACCAATGCAAACAGAGCTTTCAAAGTCTAAGTACCTGAGGGAAAGTGCTGATTAATACTGCTGTTTAAACTGAGGTTAATTAATCATGATAGAGATTAATTGGTCTCTCCCCTTCTCTCCCGCTGAAAATAATTTCTGTGATGAGACCATGACACCTATTAATCCATATCAAAGACTTATAAATGTAGAAATAGTGAAAGGGGGAAGGCAGAGGAGGATTTCAAGAATATAATTCTGAGAAAAAAATGAACTGAACTAAAATACAGTCAAATTCCACCTTGGATCTGTTGATTTACCTGGCACTTTTAGAAGGAACTGTGTGGGGAAACACGACTAATGGCCATATGGTCTGGTCTTTCAAGGCACTGTTTAAAAGAGCCTTATTGCTATCAACAGTGCCTCATTTTAAAAGAAGTTGAAGGTACTGGGCATTAAAGGAAGCATTTATTTATTTAATTGGATATCACCTACCTACACTCAGGTGATTAAGACAAGGCTTCGCCCCCCTCAACAGAGAAGGTCTTTGAAACTTATATATCCTGAAAGTTCTGTTAATAACATGGCTAATAAAAATGAAGGATTGCAACACTAGTACTGTAACTGCATAATGCAAGTGCCATGAAATAAAGTGTTTAGGGGAAAGCAGACAGACAGAATTGGCTAGAACAGATTATATAAAGGAGAAAATGTAAAATCAAAGCCAGAATTAAAAAAAAAATCCAACACCCTCACATAAAAATGCTCTCCACCATACTTTATATGACATTCTTCCAATACATACACTTGAAACCTGACCTCCTGTGGTATGTCCTATCATTAGAAAAAAATGATATCTGGAAAACATAGTGTAATTATATGCATTAGAATACTTGAACAGTGAAAAATGTCACTTTCTCTCTGCATAGCAGCTCTGGCTATCTATTTTTCATATCTACTTATATAACACTGAAAATGTTCCCCACTCAAATGCTGTGGAGAATAACACCCCCCAAAAATATCCCCTATAAAAGCTTTTTGGAAACAAAATGTGAAAATTAATGTCAAGCAATTTAGATTATTTTTTTTTAATTTATTCTAAAAAATTCATTATTGAAGAACATTAAATTAATATTTCTTAACCTTTCATATGATGCTGATGTACATGCTTGGTTGAAAACCTAATTACATTTTTATCTTTTGATGATAGATTTCACTTCTAGTTGCCCAAAAAGTTTTTTTGGTTTCCTTCCCAATTGCTGATCTCCCTGGCAGAAATATCTCATGATTAAATCTTTTGTCATGTACACCGTAACAGAGGAATATTTCCTTGATTGTAGATCACAGTGATTCATTTAATGGCTTTGTTACTTGTTTGTGCACAGAGTAAGACATCTGTAGTGTGTTCATAAACAATGTAATATTCTGCTATTGCATAAAAATATATTTTGTGAGATATTTAAAGCAGAAGTAAAGAACTTTTTATTCTTTCAATCAACTTCATTTTCTATTTGATAAGATGAATTCCTATCACTTAATTGCTTCAAGTGTACCAGCTGCAGAAACACTTGACTTTTTCAGAGGGACCAAAAAAGTAATCCAGATATTTTATTTGGAAGCAAATAAGAAAAAACTCCTTACATGTCGTCTTGTTGATTTTCTTTTTCAATAGTAAATGACTCAAAAAGGAAAACATTTTTTCTTTAAGGCACTACAATGTAATTATGTTTCCAGATTCAGTATTCACAAATATTTCTTCAACTTAATGGAATTTCGCTGTTAGCTTTTAAATAAGCTATTTCTCCTAAACTGGAGAAAAGTCACATAAATCCAGTGTTCCCAAATGCTTGAATTCAGAGTGGAAAACAAGGCAAATAACCCTCAGTCAGCCCTTTTTATGCAGCAATACAGTTCCAACAGTGTAAATTGTTTCCTAAAGTTCTCCTCTTTGGCTGCTGTTCTGAACAAAATGTCTCTGCATTTTTTCAGGTGCTCTGATAACAACTGTCTGAATTTGGTACACTAGCATAAAGGGAATAGATAGCTGTAGCCAAGATCATGTGGAAAAAAGTGTTCTATGTTCTAAGAAAAGACATCGCTTTTTCAGTCACTAAAAATGGTTAAATCAATTGTTAGGAACGTAGGGTTATTAAAAATGGATATACAACTTTAAAGGCAAGAACTTTTCTCTTCTTATAGTTTTCATGTCAAATAGGAAATTTTAATAATTTTGACAGGAACATCATTTACCTAACTGTGTCATTAATCATAGCTAAATTACAAGACACAGGAATATCCTACAGCTCTGCTTGCAGAATGGACACTTGGACTAGAGCCCAACTGCAGAGAAAGTACACTCTCTGTAAACCTTGGTGTCCTGATATCTTGATGGTCCCTCTGAGGTATGCATTTGAGTGCACCATGGCTCCTACTCTGAGCATGCAGTTAAATTCCTTTGAAAATTAATCTAGATGTGCAGACTAGGTGGGGAATAATTTTACCTACTCCTAACCTGCATTCAACTGAAACCACTTCCAAGATAAGCGGGTCTAGTATGTATTAAAGTAGTACTTCTTAATATAGGTGCTTCCTTTCTTCATCCTCTCTCGCTTTAAGCGACATAAGGAATTTAATTTCTTTCTAGCCCTGATAAATGAAAATTTCAAGTATATAATTTCATGGCTTTCAGACAAATTATACTAAGGGGGGGATGAAGGTATGTCTTTGGGAGTGAGGTAGTTTGTAGACACATTTCCCTTGAATACTGGATAGATAATAGTTATACTTGGGTTCCAAACTGCTGTGGGAGATGTGCAAAAAACCCACCACATTCCCCAAAATATTGCATGTGTTGCATGAGGAGGTAGAGGGCTGCAAGTAGTATCTTATTTCAAATGAACCATCAAACATTCTGATGACACAATTACCTGATCTGTGTATGGACAGAGCGTCAAGCTTGGTAATGATATTATGCCTGCATATATGGGCATAAATGATATAATAAATTATGCCCTGTCAGTGAAAATAGGTATACTTACAGTACATCATCCTAAAGTAATTAATAGATGGTATTTTTCATCCATTATTCTAAATGGTTTGTTTTATCTCCGAGTGCTGTATGTGGATGCTGAGTTAATCCTTTATTGTGTTAAACTGTTAGTATTCTATTTGTTTATAAACATTTTGTGGTTGTCGTGGTTTAGCCTCAGATGGCAACAAAGAACCACGTGGCAGCCCGGTCGCTCCAACCCCTCACAGCTGTGAGGAGAGCATTGGAAGAAAAAGGCAATACTCGTGGGTTGGGACAAAAACTGTTTAACAGAACAACAAGTAGAACAGGGGAAAAACGGTAACAGTAACATGGATGGAGATGGATACAAATGCGATTACGATACCGACTGCTCACAGAACACGACCCGGATCGTTCCTGACCCTGCACCACCACCGCTTTGGTCCCTCCTTCCTATTCCCGGCCAGCTCCCTGCTACTCCCTGGGCATGGCTCACATGGGGTGGAATACCTGTGCCCCTGCTACAGCCAGGGGAGAACTAACCCTGTCCCTCCCAGAAGCCAGGAGAGTGGTCCACTGACATAAAATATAAAATGCTATCAGAAGTCTAGATGAGTTCTTTCCTGGTTAGTTTAACACCATTTAAGTGGTTGAGAATTCCCAGCCTGAAATAAAGGTCTCCTGAGAAAGCCTGGGAAGATTGATTCAAATGAGAGTGGCAAAAACTGAGGAACCTGACTTCAGAATTCATTCACACATAATCTGTAAGAATATGTTCATCTTTAAAAGTGTCTGTAAAACAGAATTTGGGTTGCTGGATAATATTGAAAAAGCAAAACAAGTCTTCCTTTCATCATACTTTGTCTGATACATGATTCATAGAATGAACAGTTATAGGGGGAAGTCAGCTGAGAAGGAGAAGAAAACTGAGGTAAAGGACTCACCAGTACAGAGCCCATCTCTTACTCACTAAGCAGATTCTCTGTTACAAAGATTAAAGTACTAATGGTCTCCCCTTTAGTGCAACAAAGCAGGGTCTGCTCCCAAGCTAGGTGAGGCTGAGCAGTCATGTCCACGTTGCCTATGACTACCACTCTTTTTAGTAAATTGATGTATTCACACTTCAGTGAAGAAACTCCCAAGTAGTGACTCTGCAGTCCTCAGACATCGATGTTATCTTCTGTGCTTTTTATTTCAAAATAATAATAATAATGTGAGGTTTAGCTGTCATTGACAAGGCAGACTTTTCTTACAAAATATGTATTGTGCAACTCCTCTTAGTTTATGGGAAAGCTTTAGGACAAAAAACTTTCTGAGACAGTGGTAGATTACTTTATAGGGCACAATGAAATAAATACAATGCTACTTTGTTTATTCATGTAGAGACATGATGACTTCTCTGCTTCTGCTGGACACACTGTTCCTGATACAGGCCAGGATGCTGTTTGCCTGCTTAACCACCTGGGTATTCTGTTGGCTCATGTTAAGCCAGATGTCCACCAGCACTCCCAGATTATTTTCTGCCAGGCAGCTCTCTAGCTACTCTTCTCCAAGCCTGTAATGTTGCATGGGATTGTTGTGACCAAAATGCAGGACCTGGCACTTGGTCTTATTGTACCTCATAAAATTGTTCTTGGCCCATCAATCCAACCTGTGTTAAGTGTTAAGGAGTTTTCCTGATATCCAATCTGAACCTCCCCTGGTCAACTTGAAGCTATTTCCTCTTGTGCTGTTTCCTTTGACTCAGGAGAATAGACCAACCACCTGCCTTTCTACAACCTCCTTTCAGGGACTTGTAGAGCACGATAAGGTCTCCCCTCAGCCTCCTCTCCTCCAGGCTGAGTAACCCCAGCTCCCTCAGCCTCTCCTCATAAGGCTTACTCTCCAGACCCCTCACCAGCTTCGTTGCCCTTCTCTGGACCCACTCCAGCAGCTCAATGCCTTTTTTATGGTAAAACTATAAGCAATTTCTATGTAGTATTAGCATAAAGGACTGTATATGAATTCCAGAAGGAGGAAAAGCAATGTAGACATAATAGCAAAGTAAGTATTGTGAAAATAGAACTTGTTCCTTTCTTTATTTTTTTATGTCATTATTAATTCTCTGATCCCATTCTAAAGAAGCTTATGTTAGTAGTAGAAACAGTACTGTACAAAATTCACAATGTATTTTACATCCCTCTTTAATTAGTGCAGCAATTACCTAATTGTACTATGCAATCTCATTTTATCTTATACTCTAAAAAAATTGGAATATAACATAGTATATAGGAATATAATTTTAATCAAATGGAATGCCTGTATCCAAATCATTGCACAGATAATTTCTATTATTCTTACTATTCAGCACATAAATTAATCTAGTGATGGAATAATGAAAAATGTGTTCAATAATTTTTCTGCCTCAAAATAGATAGATATAGGAAATACTTATATAAATAGTGTGATCTAGTAGATTCACAATATTTTTATGTAACAGCAGAGACTGAGCTGAAAGGCATTTTAAAATAACATGGGTTTATTTCTGGGTAATAACCTAAAATCAACAAAATAATTCATACCAGAGTAAGCTAACATTGAGTATGGGTATCTGTCAGAGGACAAATTAGACTTCAAGCGGGACAACATTTCTTAGACACGTCATGAAACAGATGCAGAAAAACATCTCACTGAACACAGAGAGAGTGAAACAGAAAAACAAGAGCCTATATTATTGATTGCCCATAATTAACTTTTAGAAGATGTTATATAACAAAAGACTAATCATGACTGTGAAGGTATCATTCTTAATTGAGCAAAGATAAGGTTAGCTTTAATTTTTCCCCTGTTCTTCTAATTGTGCAACAATAAGATTAAAAAAGGGTCAAAAAGTGCTGTGTCAGATAAAGCAACTTGAAGAAATAAAAAAAAAAGAAAAAAAGAAAAAAGGAAAAATTAAAAAGAAGAAAAAAGAAAAAAGAAAAAAAAAAACGTTGCAATAATCTGTGGCTTGTTGCTAGCAATAGCAATGCTGTATGTATTGGGCTGCATGGTATAAGACTGAGTGCTATAAGAAGTCAGGAGTCACATCAGAAAAGAAAGCCTTCATTTTGCTTTTGAAAGAAAGCAGGATCATCACTGTATTTTGCAGAGGATCTGGTCCTGATTGTGTGCTTTGACATGATCCTAGAAAACCTTGTGGACTGAAATCTATCAGAGGAGTAAGGTACAGGAACAATAGTTCCAAAATCTTAACTGGATTAATATAAACTACATTCTAAGCCATCCAACCCTGTCAAGACACAACGTTAATTGTCAAAAGTCTTCACGGTAAAAAGGAAGGCTATGGACTGTAGGTTCCCCTCAAGGAGAGGAAAATTCTGGAGCAGGCAGTGGCTAAGTAAAGATTTTTTGAATTTCAATTATGGACACAGTTCAAAATATTTCACAATCCCTGCTGCAGGTGTATATGAACTGAGAAGTATAACAAATCAGATGAAGAAGAGAAATACCAATAAACACCACCTCAAATGAAAAATGAAAGACTACAGATACCATATATTGTAATCTTTAGTCAAAAGTCACAGCCATAAGCAGCAATTACACCACCTGTGTGTCCTTACTGTTATCTGAAAATGTAATAATTATCATGTGAACATCTCTGTTGGATAGCAGAAAAATGATGAATAGATTTGTTTTCTTATAAGAAAAGCCTGTAATAGCTCTAATGACCAAACTCTGATCTGCATGATATGTTGCATTCAGTTCAGAGGCTCATTTGATATTGCACAACTTGGGGGTCCCAGTATCTAAAGGAATGCAATATTATCTATACCATTTTCACATTCTTTCTAGTGTTAGCTCTAATAAATAATATCATTTTAAATTATACTTTGTAAAATCTGAGAGCATTTCTTACTGGGATCAGAACAGACTATTACCTCCTGTTGCGAAAGAGCTCCACAAGCAGTTTGACACAAATATTTAGATAATTATCTATATTCTACCTTTTTCCCTTATCTTCTGTTCAAAGAATCATGATATTTTATAGGCTACTTAAAATATATATATATATATATATAAATCAGTACATCAGTTATAAAACTGCTTCATTCCTTCCCAAGTAAGAATAGTCACTTTATAAAGTGACTGCAGCCTTTAAATCTATATTCTTTTGAGTTTCTTGCCAAATATTAAATGTATATGCAAGGAGCTTATCACAGAGATTTTTGACAGAAAAATAAGGATTCATTTAATTGCCTGTGAATCAACTTAGAAGAATCTTCTGTATTAAATCATAGTGAAGTTACTATACTGGATATATAGAAGAGTAAGCTCTCATTTCTGGAACTGTGGGTACTCTGTGTTATGGATATTAGTCATTAAAACACACATTTTTTTCTGGTAGGTACATTACAGTCTCAGATTTTATGCCTCAAATTCATCATACTTTTGTTGGGCTTGTTGTAAAGATGCCTGAAGTTCTTCCTAGGCAATAGGAGAAATTTAAGCTGGATTGTTGCAGTATGCATCATGGGGATTTTAAGTGATCTCTAGGTAGGACTCTGTACAGCATAATCTGGCATGAAATACCATGCAGTAAAGTTCATATCTTTTGCATCTCCCAAGTGCATGATGTATTGTTTCAATTCAAATCCAAATGCCTATGAAATGTAGTTGAAAAAAAAGGCCAGCAAAACTAAAGCTTGCACCAGTATATTTTAATTCTTCTTGCAAGTTCTTAATGTTATCTACAGAAATTACTGTAACTATTAAAATCAGCATTATTATTCAGCCTTCAAAAGCATTTCTACACTGGTGAAATTAACCAATGTTATTAAAATTATTTTCATCAAAGCTAAATATGGTAAGTATGGTTTTAGGGGAAAAGTTACCATAAAAGTGTAAATAGCATATTTGTATTCAAGATCACTGAACAAGAAATCGAAGTTACAGAGGATATTTCACCAAGTTAATTATTTTTATAGTAGGTACTGTATAGTTAAGTGTAGTTAAAAGCACTACAAGTGTAAGAAATCACTTTATCAAAACTAAATTGAGGTCGAGAAAAACTGCCTGACTATTGCACAAATAATCGCTGACATTCTCATTACTTGAGAACAAGGCATTGTGAAGAGGTGATGAGCAGAAATTGAAATTAACTTAGGAAGAAAAATATCAAACAGAATCTGGTTAACCTGAAATTTCATTGAGTCTGCCTTAGTAAGAGAAAGTGCCACATGTTCTACCTTTGCTGAAAAAAGAACCCTATTATGATCTGAAAAAAATATATGCTGGTCAAAGAACCTTAAGGTTAGTGCTGGATTTTCTTAATCACCTGTCAAAAAACTGCAGCCCTTGAGCCAACTAAGTTAAAGCCATCATATGGGAATAGACAGAAATACAAGAAAAAGCTTTTGAAGACATAAAGAGGTTAATTTCAAATTGTCTATTAATGAAATATTATAATCCAAAGGAAAGACTAGCCTTAGAAAGTGACACATTGGAGACCAGTCGGGGAGCAACATTTATGCAGAGAGAATGTCTAAAAGCACTTATGGGCTGTGATTTCTTAGTTAATGAATGAGAAAGTACTAACACTAGACCTTTACAAAACTGTGTAAAATTTTTTACAAGGTCTGTCAGGACAAAAAAGCAGTATAATGTCCTGCCCCGCTTACTTTCCTTATGGTTTAAATTTCTGAGAGCATTCTTTTTAATGCAGAATGTGGAACTGTGGCTCGTCACCATGCAAGTGAGATGGGGTCTAAGACAATTAAGATCTCCGGTACTATTTTGCTAAACCCCACCAGAATTGTCCAGCACATTTTTAGACCCATTCCTTCCATGTGGTTGTGTGCCCCAAAATCCAAAATTAAGCATAAAATGTCTTACTGAATTTTGCGCATGAAAATAAAGTAATCTTTCCTCATTTTGCCTATCAATACAATATTATCTTTCCTCTTGAGGGCTTCTTCAGTCCCCTTCTCTTTTCAAAGCTGTGACACACTGACTTTTCCACCTAAAACACTTTGGCCTCCAAAAAACTGGGTCAAGTAACCCAGATTTGAACATTCATCACTTTCACTAAGGCTGTATTTCCAGAGCTAGGCTGAACTGGCTTTAGCAAGTTTGACCTTTACATTCTCAGTGCCAGGGTGCCATGTAGGCCAGCTTCTCCCTGGGGTCTGGGGGCAGAGAGGGCTGCCCAGGGCAGCAGGTCAGGGCCTGACAAGATCCATCCCACCACCCCAGCCAGGTGCAGGGCAGCCGGGGGACACCAGGGCAAACCTAGTCCTGGGCATCAGGTATCTGCTGGGGGATAAGCTGAAGCCAGGCAGGGATGTCAGCTCATGGATAATGTTCAAGATCAGGCCCAGTGAGAGCAATGAGGATCAGACACAGGCTTGAGCTGGCCAGGAAGGGCTTTTACAGGAGAGTTAGGTTTAGTTGTGCTCTTTCAGCAGTTAGTCACAGGCACATACACTGTTATTGTGAATAGATGTTTCTGAACAGAAAATTCTCCACACACCCGAAAACTGTTCCTCTTAGTATTCCCAAGAAATCTTTCATATCTGACAGATTAGAGGTAACAGCTGGGAACCAAAGTGCTAGCTCTAGGGGGATACAGATTTTCAGCATGATTTTGCTTAAATTCTCAAATCTAGTAGGTGCTCTCAGAATTCAATTAATTAACATGTTTAATAAACGGGGCCTGGTTAGTATCCATGTTGAAGACAGTGAGTACTGCTTCTGTGTAACACAGAGTCGCAGAGCAACAGAGGAGTTTCCACTGGATGACAACAGTAAGGCAAAAATACAAGTATAGTCACACTGGTCAATTGGTGATAACTCAATCAAAAACATATATAGAATTTTAGTATTTTTATGACATATAGAATATGCTAGTCATAGCAACTTTTGATAATGTATGTATATATAAGATACAGTTTCTAATTTTTTCAAGGTCAGATTTTAGCACTTTTGTGGCCAACATGAGTGTAATTTATGATGCTACCTTCTTTTATTGAACTTGGAATGATGTCATTTCAAATATTCAAGAGCTTTAACAAAATATGTGTCCTGAATTGCAGAACTTCCTTTTCTTAGAATACTTGACAAGCAGTGGAAACAGAAAAATGCACTATAAAGTCTGGCCAGGCGTTGCTGGCAAAAATGGAAGTAACTGGGACTTGTTCCCATCTGGCAATATAGCATCAAACCAAGCAGCGGGGTTTAAAAGCAGTCAAACATGGAGACTAAAAAGAAGAACACAAACATTGTCACCAGTCAAAAAATGACAGGCCTAAATTGCTGTTCAATAATCTCTGGAGCAAAAATAAAGCAGGTAAGCATTACCCTACGACAGATTTGCCAAAAATGTAAATTAAATCAGTGAAAAAATATGGCAAATACAAAAAGGTATAATAGCATAGTAACATTTATAGTAGGAGGAAAATATTAAATTTTACAAGCAACTAAATGAGATAAAAATTGAAAAAGGGAATAAAGGGAAAATGGTGACATTTAATGGGTAACATACAATATCTTCAAATACCAAGCACAGTCAGCAGGCTGGAAGATGCAGAGACAGGGAGGTCAGAGAGCACAGGAAACAGAATGAATGTAGAGAAACCACCCTTTTTTCTACAGCACTGCAGCAAAGTACCTCAAGGACTTGAAGTACTTTACCTCATAGATCCCTGGTGAGCCAGAAGCAAATAAGCTAAAAAGACTAGGTCAGGTCAAATAATAATAATAAAGATGTAAAGTGTGGTTTGAGACACCCCATAATTCACAGTATGGTGTAGCGCTAAATTCACACTTGAAAAATGAAAGCAACACAGGGACAGCACAAATAGAAAGCAGGAGGGAACAGAGAAAAACTGATGCCCATCTCTCTGGACCTTAACTGCTCATGATGGTCAAACCTCATCAGAGCCTCAACTTCAGCCACTCTGAAAGGCTTTTTGCTTGTTTCATATCTCAAAAAAAATCCTGTTTCCCAGTTCAAGTCTTCATGAGTATCTGTGATCTTGTTTCATATTCTTCTAAAAACATGGTGAAGCTATGTTTTGCTATTTCTTGCAACCTCTGTTCATTGCAAATCAGGAAAAAAAGTTATTCAGACTAACTAAATTATAGTTGCCTGTCATGTATTTACTGTAACTGAATATCAGAACTATATGCCATGTCTTCACGGATTTTCTTGTGGAATCTCTTCAAAGATACAGCACTGACAATGAATCACAGCAGGTAGGGTTGGAGGGGATGGCATGAAGAAAAGTAAAAAGTTTTGGCAATTATGTCAGCTGTACTGACTGGCATGGCACAGGGAATGCTTAGCTGCCTATAAACAGAGCAGTAAGTTTTGCATCCACACTTTACTATCCCATCTCCAATAGACTGTCTCACTTATTTTATCCCATCCTCATCCAAATTCTAAATACAGGTTTGTTTCAGTTATGTGCACTTATGAACAAGTTTGCATATATTCACAAGAATGGCAAAGTTCTTAGCAGTCATCTTGACTGTGTTAGACTTTAGAAGCTGTTTGCTTTCATAACAAGGGAGACAACAATCTCCTTTCCCAGGTTTACTAGGTAATTACAAAGTCATCAAGATATTCGTCAGTCATTACAATGTTCTTAGGCACAATGAAACAGTATATATATACCTTCAAGAGAAAGTTGATTTCTTAGTACATCTGAAGGATTAGACATCTGATGTTACTAAGGTTATCCTTTACTTACTATTTAGGCTAGCCAGTATTATGGAGGAAGTCAGAAATGTAATGAGCCAGAAATCGATTTCAACAGATCCAGAAGCTACGCAGACATTTAAATATATAAAGAACAGATATTGTACATCTAAGCAAGGAGTGTAGTTTGTAGGTAGAATCATTTTGGGTAGAAATTCTAGCTCAGTGGTCATTCACAACATCCAGATGTAAGGAAGTGATTAGAAAGTAATTCGTTCTACCACAAGTTGTTTTGTGGTTTGTTTTATTTTGGTTTTTTTTTTCATAATATGGCTGAATGTTCTCAGGCTTGATGCCTAAATGAGATTTCCTTTGTTCTGTAATTCAAAGTTGTAAGGATGTAAGGATGTAAGTTCACAGAATCATAACCATCTCATTCACATCCACCAACACCTCAAAGTCCTTCTCCTTAGGGCTGCTGTCAATCCATTCTCTCCCATCATATATCTGTGCTTGGGATTGCCCCCACTCACATGCAGAACATTTAACAAGGCCATGCATTTGGCCTTGTTAAACTTCATAAGTTAGCCTGCCTCTTAAGCCAGTACAAGTGCCTTTGGATGGCATCCTTTCCCTCAAGTGTATTGACTGCACCACAGCTTGATGTCATCCACAACTTGCTGAGGGTGCACTCAGTCCCACTGTCCATGTCACCAACAAAGATGCTACACAGAACCTCTCCCAGTACTGACACCTGATTTTTACAGGGATCAGTTCAGTTCCTACTGTCTACATGTGCTACTTGAGTGTATTATACTATACTGTACAAAATATTATAAACTCATAAGAAGAATGACCTACCAGTTACAATAGGAGAAGGATTACTTTAGTCTCTCCAAAATTCCAGGTAAAATCATGCCTTCACATTGATGTTATTTAGGAAAATCACTCGGATCATAAGGGATTTAAATTCTGACACTGAGCCATAACTGTTTACACAAAATGGATTCAGATTGTCTGTAATCCTATCTGACTTTGTGTCTGGAATTGTTGCTCTAGAAATTGTTCCCAGAGTCCTTTCATGAACATTTCTAAATGATCTTCTCAATTCAGAGATGGTCACCTACTATATTTATAAACAAAGAAGGAAACAAACTAAGAAAATAGATGGGGCAGCCTGATACACAATAACAGGAGACATCCACATTTCATGAGAGTGGATACCTGCACTCTTAAAAAAATTGAGTTTGCCTTTTTCCATATCTGAGCTTGCATTGTTGTGTGGGGTTTCCCTTCATACCCAAAGCAGTTCAGCTAGCTTGTACCAGAGGTAAACATAGGTTGTACCTATGTTTAAAGTCTGGCTTTGAGTTCGACCTCAAGACCACTTCTGCCCTGGCTTCCTAATAAAGTTCACCCAAAACTGCATTTTAGCAAATAATGTTCCAGACTCTGAAGACTTAATACCAGATGACATTATTTAACAAAGATTTTCTTCTTAATTTCTTATTCAGTGTTTAGTTAATCCATAAGCAAGCACAATATATGCAAGGCCAGAGGTTAGAATAAAATGCTGAAACAGTTTCTTTCTTCATGAATATTCATGTGGTAACTTTGGAAAAACATAGTCATTTCTTTGCCATATTTTACTTTAGTACTAAGTATGTCACAAAAATACATATCTTCAAACAGATAAGGGCAGAAAAAGTAATTTCTAAGAAATATTCCCAGTTATCCAGGATGAGGCACTCTGAGAATTTTAAACAGCAAAAGAAAGCACAAGAGCTGAGGAAAACTGGATGGTTTGCCAGCTGTTTAAAATTAGATGTCTTCTCTCTATTCCACACAAAGGGAGTTTAAGCATTGAAAATAAGTAAAGAGCAGTTAGTAACTTTTAGTACAGAAGTACATTGAAGTGGCAGAAATGTATAAGCTACAATTAAACTATTTCATTTAAGTACTCGCAGCACTGTAGCCAAATTCAGAAGAAGCTGCTAAATCAATCTGAGCAGCTAACACAGACTGTGCCTTCTACTGCTGTAGATACAATAATGACAGCACCACCCATACCCAAGTCCTTTTGACTGCAGGGTAGGCACATTATTAGTTACAGCCCAAATACGAAAACACTCATCACTTGATTAGTGATGAGTTCTGATTATGCTATATATCTAAACTATATATCTAAACTAAAGACAAAAAACTGCAGGCATTGAATAACTAACGATAATTCATTTTTCAGAGGAATTTTGATTGGGACAAATAATAGGTTTCAAAAGTATATAAGACATATTTTTGCAAATTCCCAAAACTAGGAAATTCTGAATGAAAAAATTTGTGGCTAATACCTTCTTGAGTCTGCCTGCAAGCACTAACATTGTTGTCTTTGAGCACAGAGAAACCACTGAAAAATCCACAGAGTTACACAAGGTTCACTGAGGAAATTGCACTGCAGATTGTGGTTGTGTTTTAACAACTTATCAACTTTCAACCAAGGACCCTAGAACAGAAAAAAATCACACCCAGTCCCAAACATTCAATTACTGTATTCAAACATTTAAAAAGTATCTGATGTAAGAATCTATTCTTCATTATAACACTGTTACTATTTCAAAATGTTTGTACAGTAGTCTACACTTGGCAGAAACTCTGCATAATTTTTTAATTTTACTTGCATATAATTTCAAATTTTGGCACCAGTTCAAATTTTGGGAGGCCATCATTTCTTTTCCACTGAATCTAGTGGCTTAGTGAAATTCTATTAGACAGCAATAAAAAATCAAAGCAACAGTTGAAAAATCAGAGAGACACTTGTCAAAGGCCGTTAGTCTAGGGGAAAATTAGTAAACCAAATAGCTTCAAAACCTGCTGTTTAAGATTACAGTCTTTAGTTAGCACTTAGCATTATATATCAATGACCTTATTGAACACCTACCTGACTTACTGTGCACAGTGAGGGCAGCTGAGCACAAGATACCTTGGGCTGGAGTAGGTGGAAATGTATATGCTTATTGGTTCTCAAAATCCTGAACGGGCTTCTTGTTGGGCACGAAAATGCATACATACATATCTAATTTAAAGCCTCAGGGTCTAAAGGACAGTTAAATATGTTTCTGCTTGAAAATGAAACTTTATATATCAATAATAATCCACAAAACTGAGATTCGCAAAACAGAAAAAAAAAAAAAATAGATCTGATTATGGTGAATACCAGAATATCTCAAGATTTGCTTTAGGAATAGAGCTCTCCCATGAACAACATTCTACAGATGATGAAGTGGTCCTTTGCCAACAGACACCAGATGGTCAATAAATGACAGATAAGGGTCTACATTTGATAGAGTCAACAAACCAGGCTGTAGCATGTTTAAAGCTAGTAATCTGGGTGTGTGTTTCAGAGACTAAGAACTCACTGGTGATTATAAAAAGTTAGCTCAAAACCATTCAGCTTTGAAGGTTTAGTTTGCTTCAATCATTTTCTTGGTTGAAACAGTGTCTTTATGACATATCTTCAAGTGGTAAATGCTAATAGCCTCCCCTGTGATGGGAGAAAAAAATGAGTGGTCTGATTAGGAAAGGCTCATTCTTTCAGTGTATATTATGCTCTCAGTAATTTTTTAGTGAATATTATGCTCTCAGTGCTTTTGTTGAAATTATGAAAATAAAATTAAATTTATATTCAGGAAAGTGTATATCTTATAGAAATTATGATCTGAAATGCACCAGAATTCCAATCAGCTGAATAAATGTCTTTGGATGGAAGGTGTCAGCAATTTCTATCTGCTTTGCTTATCGTAAACATATTTAAGTAATGTTGTAGCTCTTGGAATGTTAGTGTTTGGATAGTATAAGGGAGCATGTTGCAAGTACAAACCCTGATAGTTATCTGCCAACTAACACTGCTATCAGGTAGTCACAGTTTAAAATTGTAAGTGGATTGTTACACTTATAAATAGCACTCAAAATCTGGTAGGTACATCATAGATAACATATAAATAAAAACATTTCCCGTTTTGACAGCAATTTTTTCAAGATACATCCTGTAATTTTCACATGCCTTTCAAGTTTGAGCAATAAATTGAGGAGAACATAAAAAGGTTCTGCTACAATAAAAGTTTTATTTCTTCATTTATTCGATCATTCCTGATGATCTATCTGAAGGAAACTTGCATAGAACAAACTCAGGCTGAACATTACACCTTGCTTTTTTTTTTCCTCTTCATACAGCTTATCATTAACTAAAACCTCTATTCCTGGACATGAAATGGTTGCATTTTCTTTCTAAAATTGTTTTTAATACATAATTGTTGTCACGATTCTTTTAAAGGCTTTTTCTACACCCAGCTCCCAAACAAAACCTAATCCACTTGTTTACAATTTCTGAGATCTTTCCCATTAGAATAGTGTTACTAATATATGTAGGATAAGAGTTTCATAAACTGCAACCTCTTTTTGAACTTTATATTTTCAGCCTACCTTTCCAATTTGTTATAAGAGATAACTCTATTGTTATTTGAAAAAATTAGGAGCTTTATTTTTGATGTGGGTTTTTTCTTTGTTTATTTGTATTTTTTAAACCCTCAATTTCTTGAACTACTTGCAGATTTCTATATCAGTTGCCCAACTGCTGGGCGTGCCTTTGATACCTGAGCATTTTCTTTCAGTAGAATTTTAAAGGCCAACTTACACCTTTACATACTTCACAGACCTTATCAAGGTCTTCATCTCAACCTGTACATAAAGGTTTGCAGTGGTTGTTAGTGTCCTTGAGCGACATATAGCTGGCTTCACCTGACTGCTTTGAACTTGAAATAGCATTGTCTGTAAAAAATAATAAATTAGATCCGTGCTTACTGTGGTTAGATAGCTTGCATCAGAAAAGGTAAAAAAGTAGTGCTGCAGGTAAGCATTTCTAGGATTTACTTCACGTGCACTTAATGGATTTCTTATGAGCTGATTAATTAAAATTAAAAATAAAAATATATATATAAAAAAAGGTGTTAAATTCTAGTTTTGAGGGAAATAAGCTAAATTACAAGAGGCAAAAAAAAAGAGAAATACTGAAACAGCCCCACAAAAAGAAGATATCTAGGAAAACACAAGTCTAATAGAATTGTATTAAAATATTCAGTAGTATTTCTTCAGAGCTTTATTTAATATATGTCACTTACATTTTGTTAATTAAGGTATTGCCAAATAATTTTGTTGACATAATTTAACTATCACAGAGCATTCTCTAAAATATTAGATGAAAGTATGAAATACCTTGAGTATTTAATTGAATTCCATCAACTATAAATTGATGTTAAAAACAAGACAAAACAAAGCAAAAAAAAAAAACAGTAACATGCATCTAATAAAAGCAACATATTAATAAATAAATAGACAAGAAAAATACACACGGGATTCCTTATTCTTTTCAACGTCTGAAACACTGATGTACTATAAATATTTTCTGAAGTTAGTCACCAAAGGAAAGTACTTAAAATTGCACCTGTCATAATATTAATTACCAACTTGATCACAAGAGTTCTTCATTAAATTTTTCTCTAATTATACTAGATAATTCTTCCAGTTGCTTTTGATTTGTTTTGATTTGCTGCTAGGAAAATCTTCCAGTTGACTTAGAAGTAACACACAAATGACTTTAGGAATTCTTAAAATTTTTGCAGGAGGTTTTAGAGATAATTTAAACAAATGAACCCTTTATTATTATGAAAGATGTCTATTATGAATTATGCTCTGAGAGATACATCCAACAATTAAAATTTTTAAACAACATAATACATAAACATATACACTATTTTCTTGTCGGAAAATAACAAAATTCTAATAGGATTTTAGTATTCTACTGTTCTAAAGTTTTATGTAACAAAACACTTTTGTCAAAGAAGGATTCATTGCATGGCACAGACTTCTAACGCACTTGCTTGAAGAAATAAGAATTTACTGGAGTACGTACCTCCTCTTGAATCTTATTTTCCACTGATATTTTTGTAAGAAAAGTCTGCACACAGGGACAGTGATCTATGACTTCTTAACTTTTCCTAGCAAGATAATGGTTTAAGTATCATCCTTAAGGCACCTTGTAATATTTCTTGTTTTGATCACTTTTGGTTTAAGCTTACTTTGACTCTGTTTCTTAAGGAGTCTTGCAGAGATTCCTTTCCAAATAGATCACAGAATTATTCCAAGCACTTATTTAGTAAATTCCAAACCACCTGCTGTACTTTTGCTCTCTTGCTGCTCCAATGTCAGATAGACTTTATTGACAATCTAGGGAGTTAAAGAAGTAACATTCTTTTGATGATCAGTAGAGTTAGAGGGAAAGAAAACTGAAGTTTGCAGAAATATATTGCTTAGATAGAAGTTGGAGGAGGTCAGATATTACTTCAGAACTGAGCACAAGAGATTAATTCAGTGTTGAGAAAACTGTAAGGAATAGCTCAGAAACCAGTTATTATATCCTACTTCAGTGACAATGTGAAATGCATATGTATCAGTTGGAAACCTCCCCTAAAAAAAATAATAATAAAAAAAATCATATTAGCAGTTCCTAAACAATTGACTGAGTGATCAAAACCAACACATAAATAAGTTTCTAAAAAGAGATATGAACTGGATTCAAACTACAAGTTTTAAACCTAGTAAGTTTGTAGTAACAAGTAACCATAGGCTCAAGATACATCATCCTTTCCACTCCAAATTCCTGACTGACAGAATCATACAATAGCATCATAGAATTGTCTAGTTTGACAGTTGTAGTGTAGCCGAAGCACTGAAAAATATGAGATGACACCACTTAATAGGGGTGCCTTAAGATCCTAAGGCCATTGATTATGTTTTATTTATATATTGACGCAGGAATTCTATGGTTCATTTGTTTTCTCTTTTCAGTTACTTTTGGATTTTTTTCATGTGAAAGGGGGGAAATTCTATCTTTAAATGGAGCTTCAGATTTTATCGTTTTTCATGTACTTGAAGAACTTCTAATGTATTTTTCTTCTGCACAGGCAAATACAAAATGTATACTGTCCTTGCAAGATGCCAGCTCTTCGGAGTGCTATAATAGTTTTGTCATTTTCAAACATGCTTTGTTGCCTGACAGGAAACTGCCAAAATGACTTGTGAATAGAAAAGAAAATAGCTTTGTTATTTGTAGAATAATCTTGCACACTAGGAGGATATCCCCTTTTGGTCTTTTCTGTCTTCCTTTTTATTTTTTTCCATTTTTCTTCTTTTTTTCTTTAAACTTTAGATTTTTCTGAAGGAACTTAATATTTTTTTTCCTGCCTTCTCCTTTTAATGACAAAATTATTCACTTCCATATAAAATAATTAATGCTCTTCTATTCCAAATTTTTTGCAGGTTACATATGGGCAAATTTCCAGAGAAATTTTTATGTGAAGATTGGGTGAATGGATGTCTTATTTCTTTCCTTTCCTCCCACATTATTTCTTACTACTGATAGAATTAATGCTGAAGAAAACTTTCCCTGGAGGGAAACGGAATGACAAAGCAAATGGGAAACGTAACTTCTGAACTTATGTCCTAGAATTTAAATGTTCACTAGACACGAAGATTAGATTAATGATTAAATTTAAAATGGGATTGATCGTATTGTAATTATAAATGGTAATACACAGACACGTGAAAGAACTTTTCATAGAGTTCTATATGTATACTTTAATTTTTTCTAACTTATGGATAGATGAAATATGAGATAGAACATTATTACAATTTATTAATTCTAATGATATTCATGATATCATGTTGATCAGTTCAAAATATTCCTCCAAGAAAATACTGAAACCCCTCACATTTCCTCTGGAATTCATAAATATTTTTAATATTTAGGCTATGCAATTTCAGACTTATTTTAAAAACAAAACAAAAAATGAGATTAAACACAGGAACGGCTGATACACTAGTTCTTCCTGTCAGAGAAAAAATATTAAATGGGAAAAAATATTATTTGCCCCCAAATTTATATCTCAAAAAATCAAATTAAACAACCCAAGGTTCTCATAATAATTGATGGAGATAAGTATTTTTTAAACATAAAATACAAGAATTGCAACTCTGTAGTGTTTATTTCTTTGTGTTAAGTAGAATGTCAGCCTAAAGATACTGCTTGGGATGTTGATATCCGTTGGTAAATTCTACCTAAAAATACTATAAAGGAATATCTAAGAAACAAAGCCTTTATTTATTAGAAACTAAACTAAGATACAGATTTTTTTTTGTTTTAAGTCTTTTATTTTATCTTATCAGAAACTCCTGAAGGTGATTTGTGGTGCTCCTTTAAGGAGCATAATTCATCTTATCTGTTGGCACAGTAAAGTTGAGTATTTTGAATTCTTTGAAAAATGTTTGCATATTGTGCCATAAGAGAAACCTTCATTTGTTGTTCATGAGTGTCTTACAATTCAGTCTTGTGTCTGAAAAATGTCTAGATATTTTATTAAAAAAAAAAAAATATTCAAAATTGAAAGTTTGAATGTCAAAAAATGAAAGTTGCTAGAAATACCTAATGTGCATGAAGGTAGTGATCTATATTAAAAAAAATGCTTGGTTCCTCTCTTGAGAAAAAATAACCACATACAGTAAAGAGAGGCATCATTATGGTCATGATCTTAAANAGAAGAGAGGGAAAATAACCACAGGAAAATAAGAAATGCAAAAGAGACTTTTATCTTTGAAAGTTATTGATCAGCTGAAACAGCAATTTCCAATTTTCATAGGTGGTCAAGTAATCTAGTGGCCAGATAAAAGGTTTGACAATATTTAATATTATTGTTAAGTCAGCATGGTATAAGACGTACTCATTAAAATAATACTTTTATTAAAGAGCAAATACTTGCTTACAGACAGAATGGATGCACCTTTCTTATTCTAGATAGATCAGCCAGTGGGCTTGTCAGTTTTTCAGAAATATTTTACTTTCACACAACATCTTTTTTAAGCAACAATAGCACAAGATGATTATTAAATACTGAATGAGAGAAAAAAAAAAGATGAAATGGGTGTCATAGCAGAAATTTGAGTGATACTGTACTGGAAGAAAATTGGTAATGCACTAGGATAACTTCTTATGCAATATTTTCATTGTTCACTTTACCACAAAAAAAAACAGAATTTATTTAAGAAAAAATCCAAATGAAAATACATATTGTAAATATAGGGGTATATAAATATATTATAAATGTAAATATAGTATTATATATTTGGAAAGAATAATTATAAGTACATAATCAAGAAAGGAAGATTTAAAAAAACCATAAGGGTTTCAACAATTCTTATGCTGGTTTGTATAAAAACTTAGTAGTACACAACTAGGGCAACATTATGCCATAAGATTAATAACAATAGTTGTTACAAAGCAGATGAAGATGAAACAAATCCACAAAAGAGGTAAGGGCATAAGCCCAGTCATTACTATGATTAAAAAGGTGAAAAGAAAAAAAAAAAAGAAATGAGGTACTGATGTGTATATTTGGGGTACTGCCACTAGAAAGTAAAAATTCACACATACATATTGTGTGTAGTTATGATCATTTGCACTGAAGAAAGAGGATTCCTTACTTTAGCAGTGGACACTGAAAGACTTGACTGTCTGGTCTGGAAAAAAAAACTGAGAGTATATGTGGTTTTCTTCTCTAAATTATAGAATCATAGAAACATGAAATGGTTTGGGTTAGAAGGAATTTTAAAGATTGTCAAGTTCCAACCCCCTGGCCATGAGCAGAGACACCTCCCGCTAGACCTGGTCAAAGTCCCATCTAACCTGGCCTTAAACATCTCCAGGGATGGGGCTTCCAGAAGCTCCCTGGGCAAACTGTTCCAGTGCCTCACCACCCTCACAGTAAAGAGTTTCTTCATAATCTGTAATCTAGATCTCCCCTCTTCTAGTTTAAAATACTTACCCCTCATCCTATCAGTACACTCCCTGATAAAGAGTCCCTCCCCATCTTTCCTGCAGGACCCCTTAAAGTACTGGAAGGTTGCTATAAGGTTCCCCTGGAGCCTTCTCCAGGCTGAACAACCCCAACTCTCTCAGCATGTGCTCACAGGAGAGGTGCTCCATCCCTTTTATCATCTTCATGGTTCTCTGTTGGACCTGTTCCAATATCTCCATGTCCTTCCTGTGCTGAGGACACCAAAGCTGGACACAGTACTCCACGTGGAGTCTCATGAGAGCAAAGTAGAGGGATAGAATCACCTCTCTCGACTTGCTGGCCATGCCTCTTTTGATGCAGCTCAAGATGCTGTTGGCTTTCTGGGCTGCCAGGACACCTTGCCAGCTCATAAATTTATGAAGATAGGCAATAAGAAAGGATTAACATATATTTGGACTGAAGAAATATGTTGGAGCAATTTTAAATGCTTATACATGGGTGTGAAGGTTGAAACTCGGCCTAGAAATTGCAAGATTTTGATTCTTAATATAATTATATTCTCATCTCCATCAGATTTGCAGTAGAACTGAAATTGTCCTCTATGAGCTGGATTTGGACTCCAAGACCAAAAACATCTTTCTCAGTCTTCTATTCCTGTTAATCATTGAACAAACTAGTAAGATTAGTAGGTCAACGCAGTTAAGTGAAGCCAACTCTCCCTAATGTTGTCTAGTAATTTTAATGATGTTTTTCCACCACATTTAAAATCTTACTTTTTTCAAACTGTAATCCAAATTTTAAATAAGAATTTTAGCAGCAGTGATACAAGAAACCCCAAAACTTACATTTGTTATTTTCTTTTTCTATACTTACAATACATCTTGTTTTTCATGCCGAACTTTTCAGCATCAGAACATTGAACAAGAATGCTATTTCTCTTTCTCCCTTTTTTTCTTATTTTAGACCAAACTTAAGGAAATTAAGATGGGTTAAGATTGTGTATTCCTCCAGACATTGAATCAGAAAATGTGTAAGCATATGCTGCTGATGGAATATGTAGCTGAGGATATGCGGAAGAGTAAGAATTTGTAGTTTTTCTTGTTGCAAGCTGTATTCTAGACCTGAAAACCAAACAGCCATAGCAGGGCAATGTTGTCAGCACCCACATTTAAGGGTAAAGGATTTAATCTTGTACAGAGGTCTTAGCAGGCAAAAGTCTCAAAATAAGCTGTATATAAATCAATGAAGACTTCTTTATATCACCAGCCCAACAAAAATGCAGGTTTTGGATTAATCCATTTTAGGGTTAGTCTATCTATGCTTTGCCTTCTCAATTTTAGTCACTATCAGAGTTTCCAGCTGCACGAAGTGTTTCCTTGATCTACTCATCTGCTCTCTACAAATTAAAAGTCTAATCAATTGCAGGACAGCAAGATTTTAATGTAACCTGTCAACAACTTCATGAAGGCTACTTAAGAATTGCTAATCTACACAAACAGCAGACACAAGAGTCTGGGCCCAATACAAGTCCCTGAATGCAATTCAGCTTTCCAAAAATGTTATGGAAAATAAAAAAAAAAATATATTTAAGGGAGTAAGATTAAGCATCTAGAAACATGTGAATTACAAACAATAGTTTTATTGGAGTAAAATAAATATTAAATGTTTCTGATACATAGCTGATGCAAAATGCATATTCTGCAAATATCTATCAAATGATAACTTCTATGTATTAACCACATTTCTTTCTAAAAATAGTAAAAACCGCAGTCATTACACAGTGCATATCATTTAAACTGTTACAGCTAATGTAGATGTAGTTTTCTAGTAACTGTTTGTAGATCTAAATATTCAGCCATGAAAAACTAACACTCAGGTTTGGGATATCAGACTCAGTGTTTTCTGAGACCATGTCAAATAATGTAATTTCATGTGAAACAAGTAGCCACATTAAAGGCAGCACCTACACACCCACGCATAGCGTGAAACATTTTTGACTAGAGTTTCAAACAGGATAGAACTTACTAGAATAATTTATCTCTTGTATATTTTGTCTATACCTTTTAACATTATGGAAGACTTTTATGTGTCACTATTCATTCCTTTCACCTTCTCCTTCTGACAAACATCTGATTGTTGGTTTTGGAAAGAAAACACAAGTCAGCAATTAAGTTAAGAATAGGATCATCTCTCAGTCTGTCTAACAACCAGCAATTTTTGACATCAGTCTGGTGGTCAGTACTTCAGACTCACAGTAAGTAGTTCTGTAGAAGCATCTCTGAAAACACAACACCTGAAAAGCTGAGGATGCTCCAAAAGTGCAATTTCACTGAAATCAACCCCCTTCACACATTCAGCCTCTTGAAAAGCAGTCATTCTGATCATGTTTTTAATACCAGAACAAAAAGTCTTTTCAAAACAATATCTTGAGCTTCAGAGGAAATGCTGATGTTTTAAAAGAAGAGCTGCTGAGCAATAGCAACTGTTACTAGAGCTATATAGTATTTACAAGATTAAATTATTTACAGGAAGTCTATCAGTTAATTCCAGCCTCTTTATCTCACAATAGAATGAGTTTAACATTATGCAGTGGAGTGGTTACACACAGAAACACACACAATTGTTCTTTCAGTCAACTGTACACCTCTATGATCTCCTCTAGAATATTTCCGGGCTATTCTTAGGCTAAATTTGATATTTCATAATCTAATTTCTCTAAATCTAAATATTCTATGTATAACTGAGATTTAGTAAAAAGTATTTCTGCTTGGTAAAGGTCACAGTAGAAATGCTTTTTAGGTATCACAATGACACATTTAGTCAAAGTAACTGCCAAACAAACTGTCAAGAAAGACCTTACCTTTTATCCTGCTTTTTAGTTTAGCAGTTTTCAGTGCCTCTCTTTCTTGAATTAAATCAACACAACCATCTTAAGAGTCTTCAAAAGGTCATCTTGTTCCCATATTGTATGTAATTTGGTTTTACTTTTTATTTTTTTTTTTTCTTTTTTGGCAGTTATTTCATTCTACTATCAGTTCCCTTGTGGTTTGTTTTTGGGGTTTTTTTTTTTGGAGATGTGCCAATCTGGACTCATGGAGCTGACTCCCTCCTTGCTGCCCAGAGCTAGTCTGACATGATGCCCCTGCAGGCTATAGGTCCTATCCAGGGGAAGGAATGAACTCTGCAAAGGTTACCGTAAAATAACAGCTGGCAGCAGTGGCAAAGCAGACACACATCTTTTCTGTGTTGACCAGTCCTTCTCCTTTGCAGAAATGTATATGCAGCAAATTGTGAATGAAGAAATGCCATTCATCACAAATGCAAATCTTTTCCTTCCTCCCACTCCCAATCAATTCAGCCTTCATAACACAAAATCTGTGAAACTTGGGAATATTAATACTAAAATAATTCATTATGTTGGGAAACAAATTCAATTAGCAATTGAAGACAGGAAAAAATCAGGTGTTTTGTTGATTTCTTTGTTTTAACAAAGGTGAGGGTTCAGAAGGAACAAAAACTGTACTTCAAGTTTAATCATTGCACTTTAAGCAATCCTTTTGTTTTAACTGTTGTAGGAAAAAGATGTAACAAATGTAGCAAGAGAAGCTCGTACTTTCCAGCTGATGAATGTGCTATATAAAAAAGATTTCATTTAATATTGAATATTAACTGCAAAGTTAATTACTAAAGTAATTTTTTTCCTCTGTGTGTGTGTGCGTGTTTCTGTGTATAAACAATGTCCTTTTAAGGCAAAGTAAATACAGTGCCTATCCAGCTGTTGAAATAATTTCCAGGTGTTGGTGTAAATGTTCTTGTGCTCAAATACATTTATTTTAAGGACAGGATACTTATTTCCCATGCTAGACCACTTAAATGCCTATACACCACTTAAATACTGGAACTCTTGAATATTTAATACAGCCATGGGACTTTTATAAATAAGTAAGTATAGAAATTTATGGACTTGTGACTGTACATTCTATAGTTTCATAGGGCTCTATTGGTTTGAATGTTTATTAGAATGGTTGCGTATTTTAACTACTTTTTTTTGATAAAATCTGAGAAGAAAGGAGACATCATGCTTGAAAGCCTGAAAGGTTAGGAAAGACTTATGTTCACCTAGCAGCATATTATACTCCCACTCATTACGGAGATAGGAGTCTCATGTATAATTTTAGTAAAAACATTTTCATAGGAGGTGATAATTAAGTTAAATCATATTTTAGACTGAGCAACAAAGGAAACAATATGTCAATATTCTTAGATTTGTGGAAATTTAAGATGATGATTTCTAGGCCTTTTTATTTCATTGCAGTCTCAGAACCTAATTCAGTCTTTAAGATGAGACATGTTGCTGTGTATTTCAAGAGCCAGAGATAATCCCAGTTAATTACTGCATGGGTTCAGTAGATTCTAAATATCTAAGAGAATATTGCTGGGTTTAAATCACAATAATATTTTTTTATCATGACAAATGTTTTTATGTATACTATTTATTCTTAATAGCATCTATGAATATCGCAAAAGTGTGAAAACATTATTATACTGTTATAGAATTGGTCAAAATCAAATACCAGCTATGCTAGCTGCAGCTAAAAACCTGAGAGTTGGAATTGCAGGAGCTGCTTTTCTGGTGGCTTTGAACTTTGTTGAGAAATGTCACTGACTATTGTGTTCTTTGATAGCAGAGTTATGACTTAAAAAGGCTGAGTGAACTTTAGCGTCCCACTGCCCTTGCTCTTAGAACTGTGTCATTAACTGGCCCTGGATCTTTCTTTTAGTTTTCTTGTTTTGTGCTTTGCTTCTTTATGGTATGGCTTTGTGTGTGTGTGTTTCAGAATATCTTTCTTCCTTTTCTCTCTAGTTACAAAAGAAAAAAAAACAAACCAAAACAAAAAAATCCAGGAGTATCTAAATGGATTTGCAAATAAGTGAAGAATGATATGTTTTTGACTAAAATTAAATATTTAGATTAATTCAGAATGTGATTTCACATGACAGGGAGATTAAGTTATGATTAAATTATATTTTATTCTTTGTACTCTTTGTCTTTTATCACCTTTGATTGACTTTTCCCTTTCACTGTGCCCTATCATTGACGCAGTGTTGGATACAGTAAGTATATGCAGACCTTATTAAGAAATACTCCCCGACCTTTTTAGTTCAATGGTATTTCCAAACATCAATACAATTATATATATATATATATATAATATTTAACTAATAAATAGAATATCCCTGTTTTGCTCAGATACAATTAGGAATATAATATTACAACGTGAATGCCTTCTGAGTTCTGCTTTTTATCCAAGCAGAGTATTTCTAGGCAGACCAAAGCAGATGTACAAAATAAAGGGAAGGTGTAGGAATAGTGCTGCCCTGAGTCTCAATAGGTTTTGGGGATTATTTTTAAACTGCCTCTTGAAGTTTCATACTGCATCAAAGGACACTTAACCTTTTTTTCCCAATATAAGTTCTTTAGTTCTTTCACATATCTTCTATTCTTTCTTTCTTTCTTTTTTTTCCCTATTTTTTTTTTTTTAACTTCCTGTTTTAGGTTCTAATATTAGTTTAGGCTTTCAGGGAAGGTATCAGGTATCTAGTCTAAAAGAAGGTGAGAAAGAATGTAGGAAAATTGCATTATACTCTGGCCTTCTACATTAGTATTTTCAAGCATGCTTATATGCCAGAATATTAGAGAAATGAAACAAAATGAGATAATTATGTGAGAGGAGGAAAAAATGTTTTTGTTGCAGCTACCAGAGAAAACTAGTGACAATTCTTTCCTTAGTATTCCACTCTATCCTGTGAGGAGATAAATTTACAGAAATAGAGACAGCAAGAGAGTTATGTATTTTCTGAGAAGCAAGTAATGAAAATTGGTTCATGAAGCACAAATATATGACACAGAAACACACACAAACATATTGAACACTGTACACCACTTCTACAAATAACTTCATGACCACAGAATTGCTCAATTGTGGATTTTGCTGCTGTTTTCAACCCAGCTCGGGTTGCGCTGTTGCCCATTCCTTGCAAGACTGTGTATTCTAGTTTTTAAAATGAAAAGACATTTTGTGAACACTTTTATATTTGTTTGAAGGCAAAGAAAAGTTTGTTGCCAGTTTAACTGATCTCAATTCAAGTCTTTTTGACATCACTATACCACTTGAAATACTTGAAGTTCACATAGATGTGTAAATAGAGGAATTTCCTATTTCTGTTTCTGAGAAAAAAGTTCTCCAGTGGCCCATTGCACTTTTGAAAATATTAGCTTGAATCAGACAGTAAGTCAGCAAACACTTTTATTTCAGTGTAAGAATCACTATGGAACTGGGAAGACAGACTTGCAACTAGACATTTTATTTGCATTGTATAGTCTCTTTGGAAGGCTACAGACAGATTTTATAAAATACTTTCATGAGTCTTTTTCAATTTGTATTATGAAATATTAATACATATCATATATTGAATATTGTTGAATATAGTAAGATTTGGAGACATTTTGATAAGGTTAATAACTTCTTCAAGCTCTTTTTTTATTTTTTATTCTTTCAGAGCTGGAAGGAAGACACGAGAATTCCAAGTACTATGGTATAAATTAAAAAATTTCTATTTTTTCTAATGAATTTTTAAAATTTATAAATTTCACATATATAGTTCACATTGATTGAGGTTTTTTTCAGACCCTCCAAAATGTTTGAATAAATGCAGAAAAAAAAAGTCTAATGTAGGCCTTAGAGTTTAAGAACATAACTTATTTCGATTTGTTTTAAAATTTATTTATTAGGCTATTTTTTCATTATTTTTTTTTAAAATTAGTGTCCAATACTTTTAATTATCAGTATTAAAAATTATATGTGAAGTAGATTTGAAAGTGATGATACATTTCTTGATGCTATGGTGGCACTGAGAATCACCTCTTGTCCATTTCTCAGACAGTAGTTCTCCACAGCAGTTGTGCCCTCATGCTAGCAATTCCTCATTTTCTGTTCCTAGTACAAAATAAGTCTTTCCACCCAGGTAACATAAATCTTTGGTAGTTATAAATACTCTTAGGTCATAAACCTTCTAGATGTTCAGAGAACTCTATCAAACCTTAATATTTAAGTGTGAAAATCATAATTGCTGGCCACCCACTATGTGGAACCAAAATAGGATGGCTGGGAAATGAGTGTGATCACTAGGAGAGCTCTCACTGGACATGGTTTCAGTACACAAGCCTTCATGAGGTCCAAAATTTTGCATTAACAAAATAAGGAATGCCGAATTCTAGGAAAACAAGCCCAACTGAAATATTTTAGCAGTAGCAATAGTGTAACCAAAGAGACATAACATTAAGTAAGCTTTTCTAGTAGGAAAATGAGTAGGATAGAAGAGCCGTATTATCTGCTTTTCACTGTAAGCTTCACATTTCCCTTTCAGATGTGAAATGCTGTGCGTTATGTTGAGGTTGATGCAGGGCAGTGGTGGTGGTTGCTGTGGGCTTCTTTTTGTTTGATTTGTTGCTGTTGTTGTTGAGGGACTTTTTATTGGTTTTGGTTCGGGTTTGGTTTTTTTTGTTGTTGTTTTTTAACATCTGGAAATAATAGAGCAATAGAGACACCTACTGGTATTTTCCTAATACTAAAAATTGCAAGTCACTTGGGAAAAAACTAAAATATTTAGCTATATATTAAAGTATTTTACTTCCTATTATAGCTTTTGGGATTAAAAAAGGTCATCAATCTAGAAAAAAAAAGCCAAAAATTGATAATTCACCTTTCTTATTAAATTCAGGATATTCCAGTTATGCTTTGTCTTCCTCAAATTCTTGGGTTTTGAACATGATATATTCAGAGTTCTTAATTAAGACTTTACATTAAGAACAAACAATTTTTTTTTTCTTTATTCCATGTGTAATTAAAATGGCAGAAGACCAAATATATATTGACTACAGTGTGGAATAAACTCATTATATCATTTCTAGACTCCTTTGGACACTTAATGTAATTCTCTCTTTTCTCCAGTTATTGCTTTAACTTTTCACAGTAGTAGTAAAATCTTGTATTTTCCTTTTATGCCTAGAAAAAATAACATTCTTAAATACTTACAATCTGCTTCTATTTTTCTTTTTTTTTTTTTTTTATTTTTTTCCTTTTTTTTTTTTTTTAATGAAGTTACTGACAGTACTTAAGAAGAAGTGCTCAGTTTCTAAAACTGCAACTTCTGAAAGATGTGGATGTTTGCCACATTGAGTGAGTCTGAAAATGTTTCCAAACTAACTGGTGACTTTCATTTAACAGACACAAGGCCAATTTGATTAGTGTTCTCCATTCTTTGTTTTTTAAAGATCAAGAACAGAAAAAACAATTTTTTTTTTTTTTGCGATACCTGACAATTATTTAATTAAAAACACAAACTCATTAGGTATTAATTATGATTCAGAACATTCCCCAGAGGAAGTAGAGATGAGAACCTGATGTAACATAGTGTGACAGCTGGCTGCTACTCCTTTCTTATTATTAACATCAGTTCTCAAGACAGTCTGTGCCATAGCTTGTTTTATCTAGGGAAAAAAAAGAACACTGGGAAATTTTTGGAGAAGAGGTACTATCCTCAAATTCACTGTCCCAGTACTAAAACAGGGATAGCTGGTTTTAACACAAATTATTGCACTACATTCTAAGAGTAAGGGCTAAATAGAGCTTTTTAAATTCTGATATTGAACACTGGTTTTGAATATGTTCAATTCTTATATTCAAGTATCTTATATTTTAATTATCTTATGCAATATACTTGTATATGTATATGGTTTTTTTTAGTTAACACCACATTATAAACAAATGTTCTTCTAAACTACAATATATGTATTTCAGTGTAATTAAATAATGCAGAAAGTGACATGGAGTATTAGTACCTATTGAAAGAAAGTTCTACTCTAACCTAAGAATTCATATAACCAACTAAATATTGCTTCAGAATGAAATTATTTTTTCCAGAGCTGTCTCTTTTTTTACCATTTTTCATCATAAATGCAGTAAAATTGTCTCTAGCTCACATGAACAGATACATCCCACTTGTCTTCAAATAATAACATGAAACACTTCTTGCACATGAGCTAATAATAAAGTAATAGATAACAGCAGTTATAAAATGTTCTTTTAGATTTCACTCATAGGTTGTCAATGGACGTTGACAATTAGGTGGACGCTCCAAAAATGGTATTACCTTTCAAGGAGAAGAAAAAGGTTAAAAATTGTAGGTGTAAGAGCAATGAGTCTATTTCATAGATCTTGTAGTAAGCATCCAATTAACCAATGAAGTGTGCTTTGCTACATCTAAAGAGTGGTAGCAAATCTGAGTTTCATAGAGAATCCATTCATAACTCTCTGACACTGAATGAAGGCACAGTCTGTGTTCCAGTTCTCAAGTTCTTAAGCATTCCCTTAATTCCTTTTGCAATTCTAAGGACAAATACAGTCACTTTAAGCAGTCACAGCTCCACTGAAATAAATAGGGTTATAGTAAGGCTATAAAACCTGCTTTTGTATCTTGAATTTCCCCATCAATAAATTGCTGAGGGTTTTTTATACATGCATTCTCAAATCCTACCTAATTTGTCTCAAAGAGAAGAGCTGGCTGAACTGCAAAGGTTGTGTACATTTGTACATCACACTGTTATAGCATATGCCACCTTTTTTGTTCATATAAGATCCACAAAGAGTTTTGGTGTTCTGAAAACCTTTTCTTAAAAAAATTTCAACACACTGTAGAGGTGTATTTGACTTTATAAGCTTTTCAAAATCTAGTTGCCTTATCTCTGTCTTTAAATACCTGTTTTCTGCCATTGATGGCACGTGGAAATTGAAAAAAAAAAAATAAAAAAAGGTTGTCCTGGCCTAGGAAAATTTTGAAGTTTTAAAAACAATGCTTCAGTCCTGAAGTGAAACGGTAAAATTAAACTTCAGCAGATATTCTGCTTTGAATTAAATTCCAAAATGTATTAGATTAACAGAATCACTTAAACTTTGATCATTTTTAATACTTTTTAATAACTTGCTTAAAACTCTCATTGCCAGGGTTCAGGGGTAAAGAAATGAGTGCTTAACTTTGATAATGTAACATTCTAAGACTTTAAAAAAGGATTTACTTCTGGAATGCCATCAGCCTTTTTTCTAACTTGTTTTAGTTTTGAAATTCCAAAAACTTTCAAAAACAAACAAACAAGCAGAATAAAAAATTCCCATTAATCATTATGGATGTATAACTATATAACTAGTATTTTTTTATATTTTTTTAATATACAGAGTTTGAATCTCAGCTCACGCTCAACTGAATTGTGTTTTCTTGACATCATTACTTTCACCACTACCATTCCAAAGGTAAAGAGATCATATCATTTATTTCAAAGGCTGGTCAGACTTTACCTCTTCCTTTTTACCTCACCATTTAATGTTTTTGACTCCTCAATTTCATCATCAAGTGCAGTTGTAATCAAGCATTTGGTTCAACAAGTACTATATACAAATAAAGAAAGTCCAAGTGGTTACATAAGCCTGTTTGCAAATGAAATAACATTTAGGAAAAAAAAGGTTTTCACATAGTCCATACCAATAGAACAATTGACTATCTAACAATTTATGATTAGGTAATGTACTAATTAAAGAGAATCTTAATGTCTCCTTGCTAGTTCTGTACATTTTCAGGAGTCTAATGACCTCATATTAAAGTTTTCCTATCAGTTAAATTTTTACTACAACTCTACCCAATTATTTATTTCAAGAAAATTTGTAGGAATTGAATTATCTTTAAGAACTCTATGAAAGTTGGATATGAAAATTATTTGAGGGATAATAGAAGACAGCATGTCATAAGAGCTATATAAACAGCATTTTCTACAGAAAGTGTTTCCAATGTCAAAAAGTAATGATGTCCAAAGTCATGAGAAAGTATTCTCTATGCCAGATTACACAGTACACAGCACTTGATTATAGGTTTCTCCAGCATCAAATATAGTCCTCCTGTGGCCCTAAGAAATAACCTGTGTACACACATGTACGTGTACAGTACCTGAAACCAGTAGAAGGCTGTGTTATGGCTCACCAAAGCGACTAGTGGGATAGAGTAATATTCTGCTCACCTATAGCATGAAGTAAAAAGATAAAATGGTACTCAGCTGCTGAATTAGAACTAGAGACACAGGGAAAAGACCTTATGTAATCTGGTGGATACTGTTTACTAGAAGAACCCCTGGGTCTGAACAACATCATGAAGATTTGTTGTGAAGGAAACTGGTTGGCTTATATTAAAAGAGGATGAGACATAGCATTATACAGGATACCCAAGTGGAGGATCAAGACTCAGGAGTGAACTAGGTAGTTAAATATTCACACAGTGAAGAGGAGGTGTAAATAAACAATGTCTGATTTCATAATTTTAGTACCAGTATGATACAAAACACCATCAGGCTAAAACATTAGAAAGTCTTCCAGTTTCCACAGCATTCTCCTTTTCATACCTTAGCAGTGTTCATCTGCTATGAGCAGGGCATTTCTTATTGTTATTTTCTTTGTCTTGATGCTCAGGTAGGTCACTGAAATAAGTACTGCCTCTGAACACACTCAAGTCAGAGCCAAGAACTATATTGAATCTTTAGTATGAAAGATAAATTTTGAAATAGGAAAAAGATTTTAGGAGGACAAGAAAGGGATTTTTGAATCTCTCTGATTCAGAAATTAATTTTTCAACAGACTTAACTTGGCCATCAGAGACTACTAACCAGAGAATTTTGTATTTCATCTTGTGACCTCTTAAGGAGTCAATTAGCCCTTACAACTACAACCTTGCGCCCTGGCTTTGTTCTACAGTAGTGTCAACTACGGTATTTGTAGAAACTATTGTGTGATCCAGCTTCAGTCTTTTCCTCACAGAAGAGGAGAAACAGCAGCATCTTCTGCCTCTGGCATGGTACCTCTGAGAATATATCCAACCACCACCATCATCGTCATCAAAGACAGCTGACATCCAAGTGAATTAAATTGTTCATCTTTTCACTATACTCTTGCTTTCATCCATTAATAACAGAAAATCATCAGAGAACACAAAAAACAAAATTTTCTACACTTTTTTTCTAGACCTGAATCCTGAACTAAAAAAAGTGGAAGAAATATGAAGACCTGTAGAATACCAGCCGTACTCTCAGTTAGATAAGTTTTAATGGAACGCCATTATTACTATTTATGTTTACATATGGTTTAGCTATGAGGAATGCTATTTTTTTAAAGAGGACCAGCAGTGGTGCTTTCCACTACAGTAAAATTCTTACATAATTTTTTTTTTCATATTGTACACATGAAGAGGTGTCTTAGAAATGTTTTATTGTTGAAAACAATGATTTAACTCTCAGAGAAGTATGAAATTTTACTTTTTTTCCATCAGCCTTTTATGTACTGCAAACAATTTTTCCTGGAAAGAGTCTGTATAAACCTATATTGTTGAATTTGCAGCAATCATGAATGCGCACAATTTGAATGTTGGTGTCTAAATCAGATTAAAAAGAAATTTTAAGAGTATCCTATTTTCTATACAGAACCATTAATATGCTTTTTGGAAATGCTAAATTCTGAAGACATTTAGATGCATTTTTGCTGCAGGCTGTTAAAAACATTTTTCAGGAAGTTTTATACATAATTACACCTGCAATATGCAGGAAGGGGCAGAAATCTAATTTTAAAAGGAAATAGGATGTAGTAATAAGTCTGCAAGTCCCATTAATCTGGGGCTACTGATGTTTCACCATATCTTTCCAAAACAAAAGGTAGTAATAATTTTTTTGATCTCAACTGATAAAGTATTTTTCACAATATATATGAGACACTCATATATTTCATTCAGTTTTCTAAGCAATTGTCTATGAACTACTCAAGAGGTTATTGGTATGTAGCACAAATATACTTTTCTTATCAACAGTTCTTTTCCAAAAGCTTCTTTCTGTATCTTAAATTAAACATTTTATGGTAGCAACAATAAAAAGCATAGAAAAGAAAATTTAACTCTTCACTTAAGGATATTTTCTTAATTTCTGTGATATTTTTCTTTAGATTTTCTGTTAGATTTTCTTGAGCTATTTTGATTTGCTTTGGTCTGCTTCATAAACAATACTGACAGATCTAACATTCGCTTACTTAAGATTACTTTATCTATTCTCAGTTTCTCTGTGTGTTCTCAATTTTTCTGTTCATTTTTGTTCTTGCTTACAGTATTTTGCATTACCAGTAGCAGATTACTCTATTGTGTGTTTCATAACTAGTAATTTGGGAAGAAAGAGCTCCAAAGGAGTCACCTGAAAAATGAAATCCAGTCTATTTCCTTGCAAGTACCCAGAAACAACTATTTTGTCAAGAAAGTTCTCCACAATATCCAGCATAGACCCTGGCACTTTTCTGTGTGACAAAAAAATTCCCTGTACCCTGGAAAATTAAAGACTTAGAGTTATGCACCAGAAGCCAAATCTACACTGTGCTGCAGGAAGAGAGCAAAAACTTTATAAGCACCACAGACATTCTAATGCTCAGAATGGACGCGATTAACAAAAAATCCAAGGTGATCATAGGATATGTACACATTCTGTGCTACTTGAAAATAAATTAAGGAACTAGTCTTACGGTGGGATAATTCTTTTTTTCTCTTGTTTAATAAAGAGAATCACACTGGTAGATACTCTGAAACTTAGAATTACTGCACCATTGAAGACATGTAGTCTCTTTTTCAAACCTTAGAGATACCAAAAACATTGGATACCTGAAAATTCAAAGGAGAAACATTTTCTTTGTTCTCCCATACATTGAGATATATCTTCAGGAATTCTTCCCATAAGCTTACTATGAGTGTGCCTGTCATAATTGTAATGACTACATCTTCTGGCTTGTTTCAGATTACTTTGACAGCTGAAAATTTTCTTCTAAATTCTCTAACTAACTCCTCCAAAAGTAGAGGAAACAGTAACAACACCAGTTTCCAAAGCTTTGGAGAACATTATAACTCTTGTCAAGGTCAAAACATAAAAAGATATTGATTTTTTTTTTTATCATATGCTTCTTGCTTTCATTTATCACAGAGAAAAAGGAACCCAATAGGAGTCTGAAAAGACATGCTGCCAGCCAGGGAAGTAAATGTTGAGTTTTAAACAGTGTCTGGAGAATATCTTCTAGAACTACTGAGCACAATAGTTGTGGTTACATTTTATACTTTGCTTCAATAGAATTATGGAATCATAGAATGGTTAGAGTTGAAAAGGACCTTAAAGATCATCGAGTTCCAACACCTCTGACATGGGCAGGGACACCTCCCGCTAGGGAAGGTTGATCAAAGCCCCAGCAAGCTTGGCCTTGAACACTTCCAGGGATGGGGCATCCACAGGTTCTCTAGGCAACTTCTTCCACCACCCTCACAGGAAACAATTTCTTCCTAAAATCCAATCTAAATCTCTTCTAGTCCAATTTTAAACCATTACCCCTCATCGTATCATATACTTCCTGACCAAGAGTCCCCTCTCCAGCTCCTTTCGGATACTGCAAGGCTGCAATAAAGTCTCCCCGAAGCCTTCTCTTCTCCAGGCTGAACAGCTCCAGCTTCTTCAGCCTGTGCTCACAGGAGAGATGCTCCATCCCTCTGATCATCTTCCTGGCCCTCTGCTGGACCTGTTCCAACATTTCTATGTTCTTTCTATGTGTTCTATGTTCTTTCTATGTGTTGAGGACTCCAGAGCTGTACACAGTACTCCAGGTGGGGTCTCACAAGTGCAGAGTAAAGGGAGAGAATCACCTCCCGAATTTGACTTCAGCAAACTCCGTGTCTTGTGACAAAGAATGCTGTAACCCAGTGGTTAGATACGGTATTTCAGGTATCTCTCTAAGCTTGATTCACAGAAATATGAGTTGTTACATATCCTGGTGTAGAGAAGGCTATGCTAAGTCCAGCTGTAATTCAGGAACTCAGATTTGTAGCCTTGAAGAATGTCTCCTTTAAATTCCTTGCCATTGGGCTGGAGTAAACTGACAGTAATGAATTGCTGATTTAAAAAATAAATTAAAAAANTTACTTTTGATGCATCCCAGGATATAGTTGACTTTCTGGGCTGCCAATGCACACTGCCAGCTCATGTTGAGCTTCTCATCCACGAGCACTCCCAAATCTTTCTCCTCAAGGCTGCTTCCAGCCATTCTCTATCCAATCTATAAACATACCTGGGATTGCAACATCCCAAGTGCAGGACCCTGCACTTGACTTGGTTGAACTTCATGCAATTTGCATTAGCCCACCTTTCAAGCCTGTCCAGATCCCTCTGGATAGCATCCCTTCCCTTCAGTGTGTTGACTGTGCCACTGAGCTTGGTGCCACCAGCAAACTTTCTGAGGGTGCATTCTATCCCACTGTCCATGTCTCTGACAAAAATGTAAAACAGTACTGGTCCCAGTACTGATTCCTGAGGAACACCATTTGTCACCAGCCACCTCTTCAACATTGAGCTGTTGACCACAACACTTTGAATGTGGCCATCCAGCCAGTTCCTTGTCCATCAAGTGGTCCATCCATCAAATCCATGACTTTCCAATTTGGAGACAGAATCAAATGATTTGCTGAAGTCCAGGTAGATGACATCCATTGCTCTGCCTTTATCCACCAAGTCTGTGGCAGTATCATAGAAGGCCATCTAATTTGTCAGGCAGGATTTG
>VZRU01007663.1:8539-48583 GCA_013398155.1 Pedionomus torquatus
AGGGAGAGGGAGAGGGAGAGGAGGGAGAGGGATCACCACTGGCATGACCTACCTAATTGTAAAAAAAATGAAACATAAAAGCAGCAGTCTAGTTTTAGGATTCTGTTGATCTCTAGTGCCTTAATCTGTGTAAGAGATACATGGAAATAAGGTCATCGTGTTCAAGACCGCAGATGATACAAGGATGAGAAGACAGAACAAATAAGGTTGAACGGTACAAACTAAGTCAGATTTTGATTGTTTACACGAACAGCATAGCAGATGGTAAAGGCGTTTTGTTGTACAGAAAGATGCAAAATAATTAGGCTTGGAGCAAGAAAACAAGCTATACAATATGTGGCAAATGGCCCAATAATTTAGCACACTGATCAGGAAAACAATTTGAAGGTTATTACAGAAAATCATTTTAACCAGCAACACAAAGCACAGTAGCAGTAAAAAAAAGGCAAACAAAACATTACTGTGAATGTTTAGATGGATAGACTATAATAAAAGAAAACATAATGCTGTTACTGTGTGCTTCTTACTAGGCTATATAGGAAATACCTGATACAGAAAGAAATTAATCTTTCAAAGTTAAAAAAAAAAAAGGTCATCAAGTAAAAAAAATACACGTATCTAGAAAAATGTGGCTTCAACACTAAGGTTAGGAAAGAATCTGAAAGAATTTATATGACAGAGTAAGATGGAAAAATGTTTTCTTCTAATCCTAAATTCCTATTTTCAGGTATAGAAGGTCTGAAGAGAGGTCCTTTACCTGTAATGCCCAGATTATACGTCATCCTTTTGACACCCTGTTAAGGTAACAGGGTCCTAAAAGAAGTCCTTGAAAAGTATAATATATTCCAGCACAGTTTCCGAAACTTTGTTGAGTTAAATTTCCTTATCCTAGCATGAAACACCAGAAGTTAGTAACAACCTAGAGTCAGGTGTCCATGTTGTTATGGTCACTTTATCCAAAATTCATGGCCATAATGCAAAGTAAATGGCATTTAAATAAATGCAGAAACATAGATACATCAAGCCTTTTCCTCTGAAATGGTTTAAGCCTCTATTCCTATATAAAAATAACTGTCATATCAGAGATATATATTGGTTACATCAGTAGCATCATCAAAATAACACTTTTGGCCTTACATTAATAAAGTCAGTGAAGGATTTTGGTAAGAGACTGGGTTTAAATGAAATTCAGTAAATCATTTTAAATAATTCAGAAAGATAAATTTAGTAATGAAAATTCATAAACCTTCAAGTCCAAAGGCAAGAATTCTTCACAAAGATGATTTGTCTGTTCTGCTATCATCACATTTTCTTTACTGTAAGACTTTGACTCACTCTACATTTTTTGGTTTCCAAGACAAAGAATTCAGCTACATTTAAAAACTTATGTTTTCATATGTCAGCTCCATTTGAAGGTACATTAAATGCTTAGCATCAAGATTTATGGCAGTTTCTCAAAATAAGATTTTTTAAAGTTCTATTAAGGCATTAACCCTTTAGCATCTGTTAACTATATTTAAAGGCCTTATTTTTCTATGTTGTAAGAGCTGTTTTTTAAATAACATATTTCTTGATCTGGCAGCAAAATTACTTACAATAAAAAATATTTATTAGCAGTGCCAAAGCAACATATGAGACAGTAAATTCAGAGATGACAAATTTCATTGTTTCCTAATGAATTCCTAATTAGAAGGCTACCCATCATGTGAAATAGTGCTGAGTGTGTTACCTTCAGTAATTTTCCTGAGATTTTAGTTCTGCTGAAGGCATACTTTCAGCATGCAAGTTGTTCTCAGTCAGATAAAGAAAGGAGGCGTGGAAGCTCTTCTGTACCTTGCTTGGAGGGATGGTGGCAATCTTCCTTCCTTCAGGACACAAATGTGGGACCATTTTAGCGAGAGCAGTTTCACAAAACTTCTCTCTGTTTTAGTGATATGCTCTAGGATTTCCTCAAAACATCACGGTATAAAGACCAGCACTGCTTTGCTTTGAAAATGGCAGCAACTTCTACAGTTATTTGGGTAAACTTGTATTGCTTAATCTTCTTTTGTCCCACAAAATAACAATGCTCAGGCTCCTCTGCTTCTTATTTCGGTGCTGCTAATAAATGCATGTTTTCTGTGAGGCCAGGCTTGCCAGGGTCAATATGTTCTAGAGGAACAGCTGAATATCCAGGTAAGTACATGGTGCAGATGAAAGCATCAGGGTTCATGTTCTCTTGCACTGTGAATAAAATTAGTATGCATATAAAACAATTATGTTTATGTAGGATATCTCAAATTGAAGGAATTATGTCCTAGTTAGATAAAGCAATTTCTCCTAGTACAGCAAGTAGATAAGAAAAACAACGGAGAGGTAAAAAAAGACGTGCATCCATAGTGGAGTAAGGGGAAAAAACCCACCAGATTCTGAGAAGAGGGGCCTGAGATCATAAGGTGAGGAAGAGTTCATTCACATAAATGAATTTTAGTCAAAAGTAAACAAGAGCTGAATCTGCCCTAGGAAGCTGTATGTTGTGTTAGTCTCTAGACAGCGTCTTTCTGCTTGAGTACTGTGTATGAGGGGAGCTGGTGGGAACAGGTAACAAAACATCTACAATGGGGAAAGAGCAAAGTGGTTTTGTTGCTTCCAAACTCGATGCAATACCTAGGAAAGGGACTAGTGCTGTCATGACGCTGCATAAGGGGATGTGGACCACCATGGACGTAGGACCTTGGGGGGCTATGGCACATTTCTGGGCATGCTGAGGCATCTCACAGTGCAGCATGAACACCTGTATTGGCTTCCAATGTCTTCAAATGCTTTGGAAATGACAACCTCATGCTTCCATTTGGTCAAGTAATTAAATGTGTGATTAAGAAAACTAGTGATGTCGTTTTCAACTAGCCAAGTCCACATTCAGCAGGGTAATAAAACAGGTGTCTCCCTGTTTTCTTTAAGAATGTGTAGCAGGATACACAGATGCGTGCTTACCTGGTGCCTTAATCTGTTCAACAGATAAGTGGAAATAAAAAGGCAAATTTGTAACAGTCAGTATCAGCTTGCAAACAGCAAAAAAAAAAAAAACAAAACAGGTGCATTCATCAGCTGCTCCATTTTCCATAAATAATTCAGTCTGCTGCAATAATAACCACCTTTCCAGGAAATTTATGGACTTTGTGCATTCACTTGCCACCTGATTAGATTAATAGCAAATTCCAGTTCTGAGCTTCAAATTACTATTTTAGATGATTAATTAAATTAAAATACGCATAAATTATCTAATCACATACAACTTTACTTGTCAGGAGACTATTTTAAGAAGAGGTCTCTGAGAAAAAGGTCAGTTTAGAATTTTAGCCTCAATAAACAATTCTTTTTACACTCAGATGTCTGTATAAATATCCTGTCAGTTTATAACAAAACAAATACCAAGGGCTTTTATTCAAGCAAACAAAAGCTATTTGTTCTTTCTGTTTCCCCTTGAATTTAAGTGGTCAGTACAAAAGAATTACAGTGTTATAAATTATTTACCTGTTTTAGACAATTCAGAGTTCTTTAAATGTTTTTTCCTCAGCAGACCTTATTTAACAAACCCAAACTATTTTAGAATCTCTACATGGAAATAAGTAATCAAAAATAAATGTAATTCAGAAAACGACTTAAACATTTGTATCTTTTATCAGGAATATCAAGCTTGTATATATATCTAATATACTAATAATCACCCTCCAGCATCCCTTTTCATATTTGTGACTGCATGTATTTATTATGATGCATCACCAAAGGTATTCTTTATATATACTTCTCACATTATAAACATGTAATCCATACTATTTTCAAATATTTTAAAACATAGTAACTATATTTTCTAACTTTAGTAGTCAAAGTAGAAAAAAATTATTCACTGCATATGACAGTACTTTCTTGGCATGAGTTATGTATTAAGATTAGTACCTAGTTATATACCACCTTAAGATCTTTTTGGCATGATTTTAAAATAATATATCATCAAGCTACACTTGACTAAACTGCTCTGCAAGTACCTCAAGTCATGTAGAGTAGTAGCACTACAGTTCTGAAAGCTTATCCCACAATGTTTTTGGTCTGGTGCCTAAACCTGGGAGAAGCAGCGTTTAGCGGTTCTTCAGACGGCAGGATTGCAGCTTAGAGAAACGATATTCAAAAAGTTCTCCCCTCCCTAAAATATAAGGTAAATATTCTTGCAGTACATCATAAAACCAACAAAATTCCAGATATATTTTGCCCAACCCAGAAAAACTTAGTTATTTGTCTTACAGCAGAGTTGAAGTTCCGAGGACTGTCCTTTTGCCTACAGCTGCACAGTCTGAATCACAACTCACCTACTCAGAAAATTCTTTTCCACTAATTACAAAGGCATTTTACAGACCACTTCTTGAATAATGTACTTTTTCTTCCTTTATGTATATGTGTTTAAAGATGCTGATTCTATAAAACTGAAAGCTGACTATATTTTCTCATCAAATTTGTGTTGTGTCACACTTTCTTAATTAGATTTGTTGATTTATTGCTAATGAAGACAAAATGTCTTGCTGCAGACACAGTTACTGGTTTTTGCAATCATTTGAAACTGGCACATAAGTAATTTTATAGAAGCTTCAAAGCTGTCTTCTAATTCACTAGCTCTTCTACTTGGCTGTTAAACTTTCATCAGAAGAGTGAGTGGACAAAATACTCACGTCCTTTTCTTTCCACAAAAATCTAATGACTATTTCCATGCAAGTAATGGTAAAGTTTCACTTAAAGAGTTCCCAAATGGACTTCAACAGCTTTTTCTACCTCAGAATTTAATAAAATAGATTATTTACTATTGGACACATTGTTGATGTTTAATCTTTGTAGAGGTGGATTTAGGAAAAGAAACCTTGTTTCATATATAAATTAATAATCAAACTGTCACTAAAGACTCTAAATCATTTCAGGTTAATGCTAGTACCAGTGCAGAAGGGGACTGCGGAAGATACAGAAAGTTTACTGCTTCCTGTCTAATAGATTTCAGTACTATTAAAATAACAGAACAATCTTGCAACCTATTTAATATAAATCTCTTGCAGGTCACCATCACCTTGCATGTGATGATTAACTTACACCTACCGCTATCCAAACCAGGATATGGTTAACAAGAGCATTTGGATATGGTTAACAGTAGCATTTCTTACAAACTCTTGCAGTATTTCCCTGAATAAATTACTCAACAGATCTATTTTTTCCTTCTTTGTCCAGACCTAGTTAACACTGAAGGCCCTCAGCCAACTTCAATATGTGAAGAGCATTTAATTTCAACAGCATCTAATTAAGATGAAAATGGGCATTGGAGACCACAGTTGGACTGACAGCTCTATGATGAGGTACTCTGAGGTGGGTCTAACCATCTGTCTCTCCCCTTCTGCTCCTCCGGTTGCAGTGCTGGCCACCACCAGCGGCTGGACGCGCAAAGAACATGCAACTCTGATAGCAACATCTGGGAGAGCCACATCCTCTTTGTCTCACAGTCACAGTGGGAAAAACCTTCCTTTTTGCTGTTTACCTTTCTCTCAGAGAAAAGATTTGGCAGTTTGTAGGCAAGTGTTATNATATATATATATATACACATGTGAAGCTTTTTTTTAATTCAAATTAAAAATATTCTTGAACTGTGATCAAAGAAAAATACTAAGAAATCAAATAAGTTATTCACCACCACACAGAAAATTTTGAGTTTCCAAAAATTAGTAAATAGCAATGCTTGAGAAGTCATTTCTAAATTGACTAAACTTACTGACTTAAACAGTTACACCAAACTCTCTCTTTGGAATCATCCAACNAATTCTTTTCCACTAATTACAAAGGCATTTTACAGACCACTTCTTGAATAATGTACTTTTTCTTCCTTTATGTATATGTGTTTAAAGATGCTGATTCTATAAAACTGAAAGCTGACTATATTTTCTCATCAAATTTGTGTTGTGTCACACTTTCTTAATTAGATTTGTTGATTTATTGCTAATGAAGACAAAATGTCTTGCTGCAGACACAGTTACTGGTTTTTGCAATCATTTGAAACTGGCACATAAGTAATTTTATAGAAGCTTCAAAGCTGTCTTCTAATTCACTAGCTCTTCTACTTGGCTGTTAAACTTTCATCAGAAGAGTGAGTGGACAAAATACTCACGTCCTTTTCTTTCCACAAAAATCTAATGACTATTTCCATGAAAGTAATGGTAATGTTTCACTTAAAGAGTTCACAAATGGACTTCAACAGCTTCTTCTACCTCAGAATTTAATAAAATAGATTATATACTACTGGACACATTGTTGATGTTTAATTTTTGTAGAGGTGGATTTAGGAAAAGAAACCTTGTTTCATATATAAATTAATAATCAAACTGTCACTAAAGACTCTAAATCATTTCAGGTTAATGCTAGTACCAGTGCAGAAGGGGACTGCGGAAGACACAGAAAGTTTACTGCTTCCTGTCTAATAGATTTCAGTACTATTAAAATAACAGAACAATCTTGCAACCTATTTAATATAAATCTCTTGCAGGTCACCATCACCTTGCATGTGATGATTAACTTACACCTACCGCTATCCAAACCAGGATATGGTTAACAAGAGCATTTGGATATGGTTAACAGTAGCATTTCTTACAAACTCTTGCAGTATTTCCCTGAATAAATTACTCAACAGATCTATTTTTTCCTTCTTTGTCCAGACCTAGTTAACACTGAAGGCCCTCAGCCAACTTCAATATGTGAAGAGCATTTAATTTCAACAGCATCTAATTAAGATGAAAATGGGCATTGGAGACCACAGTTGGACTGACAGCTCTATGATGAGGTACTCTGAGGTGGGTCTAACCATCTGTCTCTCCCCTTCTGCTCCTCCGGTTGCAGTGCTGGCCACCACCAGCGGCTGGACGCGCAAAGAACATGCAACTCTGATAGCAACATCTGGGAGAGCCACATCCTCTTTGTCTCACAGTCACAGTGGGAAAAACCTTCCTTTTTGCTGTTTACCTTTCTCTCAGAGAAAAGATTTGGCAGTTTGTAGGCAAGTGTTATTATGTTTTCAAATCAAACTGTTCCAAAACAAAGTTAAAAGCAAGGTAAGCCTTGTCCAGAAAAGAGCACGTCTAGGCTCTGCTCCTATGTTCAGCATTCCACAGGTAGGTCTCTCTCTCTCCTAACAACCTACCTTCAGCATCCTCCATTCCATTTTCATAAGTTTTTACTGATGTTATCAAGTAGTCCCTGAATTCTGGAAAGAAACCTATAACAATATTAGAACAATTCTCCCGATGCAAGCTTATATAAGAAATACCGCAATACATCAGAAAATACATCAGAAAAATCCCAAACTGTTTTGTTTCATGATAATAAGTCCCCATTAATCTTTAAGAGACTTATGCCTGTAGTAAGAATACAGTGTTTTCTCTAAATTCTCAGAGACAGAACCCAAAGAGAAATTACTATAGGAATATGAATGATGATCAAGATCACACAAATAATTGTCATAATGTTCATTAAAGAATATTTATATAGCTACTCTGACCTCCCTGATTAAAAGAAATCAGATTTCTTATGGTTGCAAAACTTCAAATAAATTTTAACTAACCTAATTTTAAAAAAATGATATTGAAAAAGCATTCAGGAAAATTTGGGTTTAAGGATGGGTTTGTATGACTATCTTATTAATAATGATGTACATATATATATATATATATANGGAGATTCAGACTGAGATAAGAACATTCAGTTATAAATACTACATATACGGAAAGGAAAATTATCTGCTCATTGTTATTAGCAGGAAATGTTTCGAACCTCAAAGAAATTGGACTGCATTATGTAATGAAGAAGGAATGAAGTCCAAAGCTCCATTATCTAGGAGAATGAAATTAAAATATGGGGGGGGAAATAATCACATAAGTTTTAATAGCATAAGTGGATGAGTTAATCAGTACCCAATTGCTTTCTTTTCTCTCTGTGCTACATTTCAACATAACGATTTGTACTCTGCTTTATGTTAATGGCACACGGGCTGATATCGCTTTCGGTTCTGTCAAACTTTACTGCAAATGTGTGTGTGGAAAGCAGGAGGGAAACCAGCTGCTCTTCACTTGATATAAAAGAGAAGGAACTAGCCTCTTTGGGGTGTAATTTGTAGCTGGCACAACAGGTTTATCCCCTTTCTATTCTCCCTCCCCACCAAGAAGAGCCCATAGCCTGCTTCACAAAAATACCCCAATGTATGTTTAGAGCATATATGGGTGTAGGTATTTCACGGGAAGATGTGTAAGAAAAACGTCAGTGAAAAAAACTGAGATAAAACAGCAGAAAATTCTAGTTAGAATTACAAAACCTCTGGTGGTATGGACCATGAGAAAAAGGTCAGAGAAGGTGAGGTGAAGCTCTGAAGAATCAAACTCCAGAAATAGGTATCTTACCAAAAAAACCCAACCCAGAATAAGTAAGAGAACTAAGACTTCAACATTATCCTTTTTTCCTAATTAAAATAATACACTAGACTCTAAATTCTAGTTAATTCTGGTTAAATTCTGGTCAAAAAAGTAGGGAATTTTTCTAATTTTAATTAGTATTGCTGTTTTCAAAACTCTGCTGAGTGGAGAACTAAGCACAAAAATCACACTATGATTGAAAGTTCCTATATATATATATATATATTTCTCTCTGGATAGTAACTTATAATTATTCTTACTTTTCTGATAAGCATTTATAATGAAGAAAAATATATACAAAAGTTATCAGGAAGTATCCAAAAAGGCTACATGTGCAAGTCAGGCTATTTATTTTCTTGCTTTAAAATGAAAAATGTAACTGATACTAAGCCCCTACATCCACTGTGTTTTCAAAATCTCCAGGATACTGAATTTAACTGAGTCAAAAGATAATGTATTGGAGCACAGAACAAAGTACATAAACAATCAGACTTACCAAGAATGAAAAGATGAAAAGCAAGAGCTGCTGATGGAATCACACAGTAAGTTTTGCAAGTCAAATGAAAATCTTTGTGTAAGTAAGTGCAGTTTTCAAATTGGTATTATATATGGTATATATACCAGAAATGGTCATAACAGCCCCTGCTCTACCTACCTCTACTACATAACACCACATGTTCCAGCATTTCAAGGGTGGCTACAAAGAAGATGGAGACTCCCTTTTTACAAGGGGTCTCATAGAAAAGGTGAAGAGGGGTGGGTACGAGTTACTCCAGAGGAGATTACGACTGGACACAAGAGAGCAATTTTTCACAGTGAGAAAAATCAGCCATTGGAATCAGCCATTCCTTAGGGAAGAGACGGATTCCTCAAAAGTGTCCACAGGAAGGGGTGATAAGCTACCTTGTCTAGACCATGCTTTTGCCAAGAAAGGTTGGATCAGATGATCCTTGAGGTCTCTTCCAACCTGGTATCCTATGATTCTATACAAAGGCTTCATTTTCTGCTGGTGCTGGTCAGTTTCGTTCAATTCAATAAGAATTGATTGGGAGAATTTTTTCCTCCCATTATTTTTGTATTTATTTTATATGTTCTGGAGAGAAAAAGAGATAGGGGAAAAAAAAATCAGCACTTGTTTTTCTAGCAGAAAAACACAAGTGCCTAAGACATCAAGTGCAAAGACATAGACTAAAGAAGAATAATATACAGCCATATTAAACCTCCTGACAAAAGAACCTACTAGATTGTAATTTATATGACATAGTTTCGGTGCTTATGAACTAGTGACACAAGTCACTTGTAGAATAATGCAGAAATAGAATGAAGCTATCCAAGTCCCCATTAACATTTTTTCTCAGTTGGCACCAAATGACGTGGTGTTTCTGTTTCACAAAACTGAAAAAAGGCAGAGTGAGAAGAACTGACTGAGAACAAATCCCAACCCTCTGACTTGTTTCTGCATCAAGAGAAAGAAACCAAAAAGGAAAATTAAACAAGTTACAATCATTCCAACACACACTGGCATAATCCCATCCCTTTTATTTCTTTTATGCAGGTAAGTGAGGACAATATTTGATGTTATAAGCTTCCAGATATGGAGAAGGAAGCCAGATTTTTCATTGCTCTATTTGATTATGCAATTGCCTAATAATTTGGTTATACCATCTAAATGCAGCTCTTTAGTTCAATTTTGGACTTCAGTTTGTGTAAATTTTGAAATCCATCTGGACAGATGGAACCTTTTCTGCTTTAATGTGTATAGAATACTTTCATTATAGATTGTATTATAAAATAATTAAACCATACTCTCTTTGGAATAGGCTGCTTATTGCTGAATATTACTGGTATTTTAGAATTTCTATTAAATTGGCTATTTATTGATTTTCTTATCTGTAGGGAAAAGTACCCTTCTCAATTTAAAATATATTCTTCATCTCACTAAAATGTTGGTAATATAAAAATTCTATTTTCAGGCCTTTTCTCATGAAATTTTTTGAATGATAAGGACAGTGCAATGGGAGGCTTTGAGCATTTGAATGGGGGAGTTTGGCCCAAGCTGTGTTGACTGTCATTAGCATTTTATATAAACTTATGCTGCCGATTGCTCAGTAAGCAGTCTGCTTCCTTCTCTCTGCTCACTCCACATCCTGGTTGGAGACAGCCCAGCCTAAACCCTGACACTCCATGGAGAATATAAGGCCCTGAAAGGGCTATATTTAGCTAAGCTTGATTCATTAAGATTAATCTGCACCTAGTTTTACTAAATACCTTGGGAATTTTGCCATAAATGTCACAAGATTTTATCTGCAGACAGCATTTTACTTTCAGATATTTGGATCTGGCAGCCCAAATTCAGGGCTCCAGATGGATACACTAATAAACAAAACTAAATCATTAATATTACTAAGGAATTAATAATAATTTATTTCTTTAGCTTAATGGGGAGAAATTGAAAGGAAATTATTTCAATAAGCTCGTCTCTGAGCCCAACTTTGTTCTTATTATTTGAAAACAATTTGTTATCCAGACTCATTATCTAGTGTTTTTCAAACTACCCTATCATTCCTTTCTGTTTCTTTAAGTCTGCTACATTAAATAAACAAATTTCTGCCTACTGTTCCTCAACCAGGCTCCAGAGTATGATAAAATGTACGATTATTGTAATAGATCATCAGTACTAAGTAATTTCTAATTAGAAGAAGGTGCTCTGTGCCAAAGTAAACTTGTCACCTCTAACATAAAAATAATAAAAAAAAAAAGTAATGAAGTGCTGAACCATGGCCATTTAGTGATTAGACTCACTGTAAATATATTGGGATGGTTAGAACCTGCAACAACTGTCTGCGTAATCAATGCAAGATGCTCTGCTTATGACAGACTGAGAAAGTGGAAAGGATTAGTTGAGGACAGACTTCCCCATCATTAAATTTAGCCAAAATTGCTCACCCTTAGAAGCATACTAGAGGGTTTTTACTTTTAATTAAGTTTTAACTGCTGTTTATGCAAATTCTCCTCTAAATCAGTATCAAACATGTCCTAAAGCCATTCATACATATAGCTAATTCATTCTGTGCTTGACAATCCTGCTGCTGAAGCCATGTCAGCAAAATAGCTGATTATACTAGATTTGGTTGAGGTTCATTTGCAATTTCTGATTAAACTGCTTTTATTGTACTGGATTGTAATGCTAATCAGAATTAGCTAGGTGCTGAAACATGACCAAAACTGATCATGGAATGAGTTTTAAGAAGATCAGACAGAAAAGTATAAATGGGACTAACCTGCAGTGTGTTTATTAAGATTAGCAATAGAGCAAAACAAACTACTATTCACAGAAATTTTAATTTTGAGATTTCATTTTATATGACTCAGAGGTAGAACTCAATAGAGGTTCAAAGGCATGACTTTGTGTTTTAATTAAAGTTATACAAGGCTCCAAGGTAAACATTTGTACTTTATGCTTAAACAAAAGGATTTTATTCTGTGTTTAAACATAAAGCAGGATCAGTACTTTGCATAATATTTTTCTTTTCTCCTGTACCCAAGTAATTGCATATGAAGGCCTGAACATTCACAAACTCACCATTCAATTCAAACTCTGAGTAGTGGATAAAGTTAATCAAACCAGATGAACATGCTTCAGGCCACTTTTTTGTTATGAAAAATAACACAACACTCTCAGTCTTTTTACAAATGACCAGATATAAAATAACCACACACTGTCAGCAATAGCACTCTTTAAGCAGATCATTACCTTATTCTTTTTTCGGTAGTGATAACAGAGATGGTTGCCAAGATTTGGAAACAAAACTTCAGGCTCAGCATTCAACAGTTCAGGCTTTGTATGGGTTAATTTAGAAACACCAAAGCAGAGTGAAATAAAGTTCAGCACAAAAGCGCCTGCTACCTGCCGTAGCACAGTGGAATCCTGGGACAAGTGTCATCAAAGCACTCCTGACTAAATCTTACCGGAGCACGTAAGACCGACCAGTCAGCATACAACTGGTCCGAAATTCCTGGAGGTTCAGTGTAGAAATCTGCTATCTCACGTGAGCCACATCATTTTAGGAGCTTGAACCATGTCCCCGCTCCAGAAGAGACACCTCCGAGTTCAGAGGGATAACCTGAGCTTCAGAAATCTGCAGTTCTTGTCTCGGGCAGCACTGTGATGCAAAACTCCGGGTTCCAGAAATTCCAAAAAATGCTGCATTTTTTCCCCCTCTTATTTTCTTATATCTTTCCAATGGTTGTGCTCACACCCTTAGGATCATAAAAGAAAACATCATCTGCGGCTTGGCAAAAATTAGCACACAATGAAAACTGTACAATCTTTGCTGAAACCCTAATGCTAATTAAGTTGTTTAATTAGACTGTCTCTAATTAGAGGTAATCTCTCTGTAAACAAGAATGAAGGTGTCAAATGTGTCCAATTATAATAGTTCACTGATTACACGCTGAAAATCATGAAACTCTGTTTCATTCAGTATGTTCACACAGCTCTGAAGAGAAAAAATATATTTCAAAAATATATTTCTCAAAGCTATTGCTATTTTGATTTCAGCTGTCACAATAATTTCATGGAGTTCCCTGCTATTCTTTTCCATATATAATTCCTGTAAAACACTGAATCAAGAGATTACGATTCATCAAAAACCAATTGTTTTCCCCCAGTAGGTTTTGGATTCAGTTTCAAAGAAATAGCTTTTCTTATTTAGTAAAAAAAAATATATATATATAAAACCTCAGGTTAAACAAGGTGACCTCCAGAACACACATGATTTAGAAAGACATCTGTTACAACTGAAGATGTTACCTCGATGGTCTCTGCCAAATGTTTTTAAAGTCCTGATTCAAATATGCCTCAAGAGTTTATTTTCAGCACGAGGGCAAACTTTGATGATCTTTTAGTAGCGAAATAACATGCTATTTATCAGTCAAATGTAGAGGTTGACACTCTTTCCCGTTAGCTTCTGATTAACTTGAAATATTACAGTGACAAATCAGCAGAGAGCTTCTGACAAATACCTCTTCTCCTCTTGGATAAAAAAGATTAATGAAATCTACTTGAACTACCTTCTTTTGGATTTCATTCAAGCACCACGGTAAAGCTAATCACAAACTTCTGGCCCACGAGAGACCTGCACAAGGTGTACCTCAAAGAACCGTTGTCTTTTATTGCTATTCCACGTAAGCAATGTGCTCACTGCTTGCTGCACCGTGGGGCTTGTTTGGAGTGGTCTAGATACTGCCCTCACCCTGTATATTGCCTCATCCCTGCTTCACAAATAAATACTTTCAAATGGAAAAACTTAAATAAACAAAGCCCTACATTGCTAATTTTAGACCCACCCAGACACATTTGTCGCTAACCTGCGAGAAGAAAAAGGTAAGGACCCAAGAAGTGCCCAAGACTGAAATCTCCATCGTGAGCAGAAAACCTGTGCTCTCCGTTAACAGAGTCAACAAAATATTTGTTCTGACTTCTTTCTCCACTCGTAACTTCTGTCTTAACAAGATGACAATCACGTGTCTAATCTCCAAGGCTCAACCTAGTTCTGAGATTTCTTTTATAGGGCAAGTGTGGCAAACTTTCTGATTCCTGCAAAAGTGAGGATTTACAGCAGTCTGCATGATGCCCCGGAGGCCCCTCAAACCCTCAGAAATGGCCTCAAAGCAGAAGCAATCAGTCTTACACATCAGAAGCTTTCCGCAGAAATCTTGAAATAAATGGAATAAGGACACTAGGGAAAAAAACCTTAATTTCCTAACACAAATAACAAGCGCATCATTAGCTATGCCTCGTGGTCAGTGAATTAAAAAGAAGAGACATAAGGAATCTCCAAAGATAATGGTTTTTTTTAGTAATAATATACCCAGGCCTGATTTAGATTAACAAGTAGACTTCATGAGTGCAATAGCGTTATGTGAAGGCAATTTTTGAACTGACACAGCAATTCGGTGGCCAGTACCTTTATTCCCAGGAGAGTTATAATAGTTCAACTCTTCACAGAAGTAGGCAATGCAAACCGTAGGTCTTCACTTCAAACGGGAGATGGGTGGAGAGAGAGATGTTCATTGGTATTGCCAGGTGGAGGGCAGAGAAATCCAAAACAACCTGCATAGAAATCAATAACCGCGTGTCCTAGAAGAAAATGGAAGTCAAAGAGATGAAAAAAAAAATATGTATCCAAGTGCTCATCGAATATGTACTGGGTAGAGAATATGTGGAAGTGAAGCCAGTGGAAAAACCTTCTTTTGTTCAATACTTCAGGAAAACAAATTATTTTTTTTTTTAAATTCAGAGAGAAGCATCCATATCTACTCCCAGCCCAAAGAATCCAGTGGGCCCAAATTTTAGTCAGCCAACTGGGTCTAAAGAAGTATAAGTTCTTGAACAAAAGTATAGCAATGATTTTATTCTTCTAAAATCTCTTCATCTGAAGGAAAAAAGAGAAGTTGGGGAAAGCAAAGTAAACCCGTGGACAAGATGAATATCTTACATGTTGTACTGTTTCTTTTCAGATTCTTAAGATTGTTTGGACTTTTCCTAAAACTTCCTCATGTTATCTGAAATAAATTATTCACAGCATTATTTGCCTTTTAACTTCTCATCTTTCTCTTTGTTTTTATTGGTTTCTTCATGTCGTAAATATTTATTTGAAAATATTGCTAGGGTAGAATGAAATTTACATTCAAAGCGTGCAGCTATGGTAAGTAGTATATAGGGGTTTTTAAAACCCACAAAATGTTGCCACAGAACATAGCATTTTTTTAGAGAGACAAGCACGTGGGATCTGCCAGTATCACATAAAAAGCGTGTCCTTACACGGTACAAACTTGTTCTCTCTTCCCTGAATGAACACAAGCAAATTTATGGCTTTAATGAAATTATTCATACCTTGCAGTACACTCTTTTTAGCTAGTCTTAAGAGAAGACAATCCCTGTGTCAGTTCCTCTGCTGGGGATTGGTGCATATCAACTATTTTTCCACCTCCCCATCTCACATACTTTCCTTCCCACTCTGCAGTTCGAATAATATCTATAACGTCTGTCAGTTGTTTAGCATCAGGAGTACATTGCATTCTGTTCATCTGAATCAGAAACATCCTGTGACTAAACATATAATTTGAATTATGCAGCATTTAGACTGAGTAAGATTGTTGTTGCATACCAAATACCCTCTGTACAAAATGTCTTTCCACTGTCCTTTTTGCTAAACTGCGATTTATACAATCTAAAAAGGACAGAGATAATCTGATGGAGAAATAACATCACATGGAATAGAAGCCCAGGCATTGAACAGAATTTAACTCAACTGTTTACACACTTGACTGCAGAAAAATTAGCCGTATGAAGCATCAGACTGCACAGAAGTGTCAGGCTGCGCAGATGGCAAAAGAGGTATCCTTTAATGCATTCTAACAAGTTTTGTCTTACCTAGGATGCAAAGTAACCTTGCAATTCCTCCCACATTTTAATGACATTTCAGGAAGTATTTGTGAGTCATTTGCTACAGCAAAGCAGTAAAACTAGAGAAAGGCTGATTTTTCAGGCGAGAATGAAACTGATGACTAATTTGAAATTAAGTAGCAGGGTTGTTCACTTCTTTGGTTATAACTGAAACCAGTATTTAGATAGAAAAAAAGGATCAGGCAGAAATATCTCACGCTCTTCTGCAGGTATATACCCCGTGTGTCCAGGATCCATCTTTCTCATGTTGTGGAGACTAGGATGTGAAAGTATCCAAGGAGATGGGATGATGTTCCCCATGACAGGAGTTTTTTTCCGTGTTTTGGGTAATTTTTTCATTATCTTCCTTTCCCTTCATCTTTTTGGGTTCTTATTAAATATATTAATCGTGCTCCCAAGCCCTGTCATTATCATTGCCTATAACCTGAAAACAAACAGGCAGCATGAGTGAATGGTGAATGGAGGGCAATGGTGCAATAGCATTTAGCAGAGCTCCAGTTTTTACCAATTTCCCTGCTTATAACAATAGGAGATAGATGCCACAAGCACATTAACACACATTACACTGTCAAATCTCAAGCTGATGGGATACTGACTTTAAAACCAGATTTTGGCTGATGCCACAGGCCTGTTCTTTGAGACTTGTCTAAATCAGCTTAGATACTGAAACGGTCTTTAGCTGCTTTCAGTCCTGGAAAATTAAAAAAAAAAAAAAAAAAAAGACGGGAGGCAGAAGTCATTTAAAAGGCACCTTTCTCCTTCCCCTTCCAAACTCTGATTTCTGGTAAAGCTGAGCGAGATCTTTATTCTCATGATAAGCATTTTGTGTTCTTTCTCAGGCACAGTTTGCTTTACAGGTCTAAATGAATATTAGTAGCTGAACACGACCCTACAATATTTACAACGATATTATGCTTCTGGTCTGACCACAACAAAAGCATAAAACTAATAAAAAAACAAAATAAGTGCTCGAAATATACATTTGAGGATCAAACACAATTGCCTATTCCTTCAAAGCTACCTCTGTGGGAACAAAGTCCCGACTTTATAAGCCAAGACACTTTCAGTGCCACATTCACAAACCCAACGTATTGCAAGGGAGAGGCACAGAGCCAGGATTTGCATGAGCTTCCCCAGCATTTCAAGGACGTTCTTAACGTTCAAGAAGCTGCACAGGACCACCAAGACCCTTTCTACACTCTCCTGCATTTAAATAAGGGCCTCATTTGACTGGGAACACTTACAACAATATTAATTATTGTTGTAATTAATGTGATTTGCTGTTATGGCAGATCAAATGAGTCTTACAGAGCTCTGAACATTATAGGAAAAATATTGTTAAGCTATTTTCTGGTCAGAAAGTAGCAAATGAAGCTACTCTGGATTTAGATCACACAGCCAAGAGCAGAAATTAGCTGCACAATCACCAAGTGATTAATATATTCAGTTCTAACACGTTGAACAAAAGCTCGAGAAACATGTACAATAATAATAATTATGGAACACACAACCCATTGCCAAAATAAGCCTGGTACAATGCAGTCTGATGCAATGGCAACATGATAATCAAAAGAACAGTGCAACATATTACAATGCCTTGCTTTACAGGCACTTTAGTAGTTCTTTAACAAGGTAAAGTATTATAATGAATGCAGTAAAAGTTATTATACTATCCTGGCTTCAAAAAATCTTTGTGGTAAAAGTTGGGGAAAGATAAAAGTAGAATAAAGCTAAACCTTCTAAAGATCAGAACCAAATTTTTGGTGTTTCAAACTGCCAAAACAACTTACCTAACGTTTAATGTGTATCCTTATTCTTCCAATTCACACAAAGCACACAGAAAGTAGCTCTTGGACAGATTGGTTTCATTGTATTTTTCTTAAATCATAGTATATGCAATCCAAATCAAGACATAGGCAAAGCTATCCTACCCTCTGGCCGACAGTGTTCTCAAGAATATCAGTGCAAGTGGCTTTGCTTCTCTGGCTGAATTTCAAAAATGGTTTGTTTTTCAGACATGTTCCAGTAACATGAAAGTTAAACATTTCTGACTCTCTGCCCCTTCACAGTAATGAAGGGGTTTATTCCCATCAAGAATAGTTTAGACCTGGATAGTGGTCTAATAGGTCCCCTCTTTCATTTTTCCAGGTCCAAGTTTACGTTATTTAAAAACAACAGCAATTTTAGCAGCTATTTCTCAGCAATTTCAGTAACTGTTTCACTTCATAAGTCAAGCAGAAGAGGGGTGGTTTTTTTGCTATTGCCAGATGATTCATGAGAAGTAGGAATCTGGAAATTGCCTAGAATTTGCCTGAAAACGAACTATTCCCATAGCTTTACTCACAGCTGCCAGCTCTTGATTCTCACACTACAATCAGAATTTTAAAGTCTGTGATCTCTTGTCAGCCACACTTTCCATAGCTCATAAAAGGGAATTTGTTTCCATAATTATGTTAAGACCATTTCATATCCCAAAAGATGAACGGGACACCAATATGCTGCATTTCTGCCCACAAGACTTTTTCATTTCCAGCTGGTGAGTCTTCAGCTGGACTCTGCTGTGCATATTAACTCATCTTTTCTCCCCAGCAATTGATTTGTTTTTTGAGAGCAGCCACTGACTGCTTTCAGAGGCTCACTCCATGATTTCTGTAGTCATTTTTAACTTGATTCTGCCCTCACTGAAGCAGAAGTCAAAACACCCATTGGTTTCAATAGCTCAGTACTGGAACCTTTAGCTGTGAGAGACTGATTGTGAAACAAGGGGAGCATTGCGTGTGAGAACACCAAATAAAGACACAGAAGGATGATTTTGATACGCGATATTGTTTGAGGTGCTTTGCAACTTCTCATATCTGTCTTTCCTTACCCCAGAAGGATAGCAGGGCCTGATGTTTTATTTTTGCATTCATTGAAAGTGTCCACTTGTTGAACAGATGTATCGCAGCATCGCTGCAAAGTTTTAAGCCTTTATTCTTGGATCTCGAGCATATGCCCTGCTGGAGCAGAAAAATCCACCTCATTTGTCCCAGCTTGGTAAAATCTGTTAGAAGACAGCAAGATTTATTTAAGCTAATAATTTTAACACTATCACTGGAAATCATGAAAAGCTTTGCATTGACTTGCTTTGGCAGGGTGTTATGCTAAGCTAAAGTTTTACATAATTATTAGCTCTGTCATGAGTGCCTTCATTTTACCCTATTGGGCACAATTTGTTAAACAGGTCTCAGAAAGCTCATTTGCCAGGCAAGTATCATTTCCTCAGATTCTAAGCTCAATTTCACTACACAGCTTTCTATATGTAACTTACATACATGCCTTTTCCAGGTGTCTCAAAACAACTGGATGAGGAGCTACAATGTCAGGTGTCTCACTATGGGTTTCATTTAGCTTTTGTGCAAGACCATATATGTTATACAATTAATTTATTAAATACCATAAAAGCACTGGCCAACAAAGTTGATACAATTTATTTATGTCTTTCATTGCGTTTTTCCTGTACCATTGTCACTTTAATATGACATTTTGACAATCATAATGTGACTAGAAATTGCTTTGGTTTCTTTCATTTATAGTTCAGCAACTTTATCTTTTTCTCTATGATTGAAATGATTTTTTTGCAGACATTACTGTGGCAAATAATAATTTGTTCTCATCTTTTTTGCCATTACCTTTCAAGAAAAGCAGATCTCTTTTTCAGATGATGAAGAAAACTAGGATACGTTGTACATTGACACTATAAAAATGTGATACATTTTCATGCTATTTGGATCCAGTACATGACAAGAGTTGCAGAAGTTCTGAAAATCCATTTAAACTTCTAAACAGTTCTTAGAATACTTTAAGAAGTAGTTTTAAAATAAATTTGCTCTTGGAAATCATTCGGATGCTAAAGGTAGCGCATTACTGTGATTAGTTATTCAAATCAATTCATACAGGTTTAAAATTGAGCTTAGCATAGCAACTAAAATTACCAACAAATTAATAAGATCTTCCCAGTTCTACTGTTTATCTGACTCTGGATAAGGCACTTTATGAATTCGCAACCATGTTTGCAACTCATTACCTGGTGACAAATCTCTGCAGCCATAGAAAGTGAAGCCTGTTTAGTCAGATACTATGAATTGAAGCAAAATCCAGGCAATCTATGAGCCTTAAAGTAGCTGAATTTTTGCCAACTTTCAGTAGTGCATTGCTTTGTTATTCAAATGCCCCAAGCAAGCCTATTCACTTATGATTTCTAATACGCTTTCACATCAGGGTGATTTTCCATTACTTCATTTCTCTAATAATACATGTTCATAGCTGCGGGTTAGTATTAAAGAAAGAAATTGACCTGAGGAGATCTGAGTTAAGTATTCTGCCCGGTAGCCTTGTAGAAATCGCGAATGAGGAATAGTTTCATGTTCTGAATAAAGTCATTTCTTTCTAATGGATTTTATACGGAATGATTTTCTTACTAGTTTTAAAGGTTTATATAGCCAATGTATAACCTACATCCTAAGACTGAAAGACTAGGAATAAATCTGACTAATATAGCTATAGTTCAGATGATAACATCTGCTTTAATTTTATCAAGGGATCATTTCTTACAATAGAAGAAATAATTGATTAGCAGAAGTAAAGTTTGCATTAATCTATGCCCAGATTGTAGTGTTTCATTGCAGTACTTGAATGAAGGAAAATGCTTGCCTGTCTAATTTTTCCATCTCTCTTAATTTCTATTTGTATGGCTCACTACTATGGCTCTTTTATTAAAATGGAATTCATAAGTGTGTCTATGACTCTCAACATGACTACCTTAATACATACTGTAATACCTACAAAATTCCAGAATTTGTGAAGAGAAATCATTATTTAAATCTCTGGCAAAGTGTTGTTAATGCAGGGGGAACAAAAGAACTGGGGAAAATAATGTGTTGCTGAGATTTCTCACAGGAAAATTTCACATAGGGAAAAAGCGTGTAGGAATAAAAATATGTCGCCACATGAATTTATTTTTTTTGCACACAGCTCAGGTTTACATACTGAACAGTTCCTAACATCTGAACATTTATTTATTGCACTCATCTTTCCTGTAATTTTGAAATTATCAGTCACTAAACACACTTTCACTTTATTCCCTCTCATTAGAGTCACATGTGTCCTTTGCTTTGAAATAGCTTATAGGCACTGTTTCTACTAGGAAAAGCATAAAGGGTTTGCAGAGGCTTTTTTTCCTCTCCTGTTCCACAGAGGTGAGAAGAAAACTGAAGATTAAGCCTCTGTGTGAGTTATGGGCTGTCAACAGCTTTTCTAACAGTACTGGACACTGTGGTTTTGTCAAACAGGGTACAGCTGGGCAGCAAAGGGGAAAGCAGCCATGGGATCATTTCCTAGCTCCTGCTCTAGGACACCAGCAAACCAGAGGGATGTTTGGAGAAGCTCAGAGAGCACACATTGAAGAGGAAGACAGGTATATAGATGAGAAGAAAGGATCTGTCCTACTAGGTTATGGCAAGCAAAGAAAGAACAAGTAACGAAAGTTGAGCAACACAATCACACCAAGTCTTCTTGTTTTGGCCAAATTTTAGGATTAAGCTAGAACCTCACATTCATTCAAGTTCAGTGAACACAATCACCTTGAAAACAACCTGTGAAGAACGCTCCTGAACAGTTCCACTGTTCCAGTTATACAACAGCTACAAATGTTACTTTTATACTAACGAAGACTACATCATTAATACGCTTATTTTTCTCTTTTTGTAGATTAATGTAAGAAATTATGAATTACCAAATAAAGAACAATGAATAACTATATTCACAATGACTCAGGTCTGTAAAGAGTGTTTTCATTCAGTAGCATCATTATTTCCCTCTGCTCAATTAATCTATACAAGCTGCAAAAGCTCTGAACATGACCTTCATTCTTTTCTCACCTTGGTGTGCTCCCACACTTCCCAGGAATACCACTAAGATCCCACTGATGGTGGAGCATCAACACCTTCGAATGACAGGTCACAAGAAAGGACTTGAATGAAGTTCAATTTCAATTTGAATGAAGTCATAGGCTGATGTCTACTGCTGTAGGCATGGGGCTCCTGGTCTTGTACCAAAAGGACCATCTATAGGCAGGCCAAGGAGAAGAATTAATGGAAGAAAAGAGGAAGCCAATACGCTTCTTGGCAACAGTGTGAACAACAGCACATAGCAGCCAAAATTAAAGCATGGGCAAGAAAGAGAAAAAAGTGAGGCTTCATAGGAAACCAAAATTCTTTTGTTGCCTTACAGTGTTACATGCTGCTCAAAACCAGACTTTCCTTACTCCATACCAGCTTGTGCACTGTACTTACTGCTGGCCAGGGAGCACCCATAAGAATCCCACATCATAGACTAACTGTTATATGGGAATGCCATATAATTTAACGATTACAAAAAAACTTCTATTCAAGAGCTGTTTATGTAAGACAATATTTCGCTGTACCACATGCTTTTTCACAGTTTGATTGCACCAAAGCCTTCTGTGCCTGTAATCACTTGTTTATGTGATGTACTATCATTATCGCTTTAATTATATGGTACCTGCTGGTCAACTTTCTACCTTGTACTGAAAGTTTAAAACCAGATGGTAAGATTTAATACACTTCAATACTTAATTGTAAAGCAAACCAGTTGTCCTTCAGTGTATATAATCATGTTAAACAAGCAGCTATCATCTTCACATATGAAGCACTATTTCATGCTGAAAATAGGAATTCTGGAATGAGCTTGGAATTCAAGAAAAACTCAATTTGTTATCAGGTGAATCCAAGAGCAACAAAAAATACATTTTTGGATTTATCAATGTTTATTACTTGTCATTTAACTGGCAAAATGACAGCTCACACTGGAAGTAGGAACTTTCACAAGCTTAGGCTGATAGCATCAGTCAGCATCTGTAGTTACTGTTTCAGAGTTGGTTTTCCATTTCTCCAGCTGTTTTCCCAGCTATCAACACAAACCAATTACTGTTTTCCTATTGATTTAAAATCCTAAAGAAGCCTGCATTCTTTTTGTGCCTTCAGATCTTTGTTGCTAGTTGGCTCCTTTCCTACCCTTGAAACATCTGTGTATTAACATGATTTTGCTCTTATGGTCTGGGGACCAAATCTATTAGCATCAAATAAATGCTTTGGAAGGAAGTGGTGGCACGCTGCAAAGTCATCCTTGCATGTTAGAGCATAACCCCTACACACCTTTCATTCTGGTTAGCTACAGCCATAACCCTGACAATTTTTCTATAATGAATTGATAAATTTAGGTCAGTATTAAGGAATTGGTTTTCCTCATTCAAAGACTGAGTCAAGCTGCACTACTTAAGCAGCATTATTTGGTCTATGTTTTAAGGTCAAAGAATATGAACAGCAAGAAGAACAAAGACAGAAAAGAAGATGAAATACATAGATATATAAATATAGAACAAGAGGGAATGGCTTCAATCTGCAACAGGGTAGGTTTACACTGGACATTAGGAAAAAATTCTTCCCAGAGACTAGTCAGACATTGGAACAGGCTTCCCAGGGAGGTGGTTGAATCACCAACCCTGAATGTGTTTAAGAGTCTTTTAGATGTGGTGCTGAGGGATATGGCGTAGGCAAGAACTTTGTAAGTGGGTTTTATGATTGGAACCAATGATCCCAAGGGTCTTTTCCAACCTGTATGATTCCATGATTCTATATAGAAAAGCAGTTAGAGAAGGCTACCAGATGTTCATTCATGAATTCTGAGAAATTTTAATTTGCATTCAAGATGCATTAGGATCCCACATAAATCTCTATTTCTAGTAATAAAGGAGTGCAAGGGAGTTTGGCTTTTGTTTTTGAAAACATTAGTAATTTGGCAACAGTTTTTGAAAAGCCAGGTATGGTGCTATACTTCAAAATAGTGAATGGGAGAAAAAAACCCACCTGTAAAAATAATTTTTAATACCTAATTATAAAGAACAGGCAAGTATATCAAACGAAGGAGTAGCCAGTAAGATAAAATATAAGTTCTTCAAAATGTTTCTGCAAATTTGATTTTGTCACAAAAGAGACAAAAGAGAATGCAAGTTGTTTCCTAGAGTGGGCTGCCTTTTCTTGAGCAAACAGGATTTAACGCATTTAACGATCCAAGATACTACAGCACCAACTGCCTTCAACATATCAAGAGGAAACATGAAAAATAGGATCTGAAACTACCGAGTATTTGAACAGTGAAAAGGTGAATAATAAACCAGAAGAACAGATGATAAAAAGGAAAGAGCTTACATTTTAAATGAGATTTTAATGTTCCTGATGATAAATTCCGTTCTTGATAGTAATCTTGCTTTATAGTGGTGTCATGCCAAGCTCTAGGCTGAAATACATGTTATATTGATTACTAAAACAATGTGATGAATTTGATTAATAGGAATTATTTGCTTCAGCAGTCTGCTACCAATCTTTGGAAAAACATTTTCTAAATTACTCAATACCAAATACCTCATGCAAAAGTGCATTGGAGCTAAACTCAAATGGTTAAAACAAATCCACAAAATATACATAGATGTATGTATATCCATAAAGTAAATGATAAATATTAACTTTAGGAATAAGAAAGTGTAACAAATTACACTTAAGTTAAAAAAAAAAAAAGTGAGTTGTTTTTAACCTTATGAACAGTGTTCTTCGAGGCTGAAATGTTCCATACAAAAATATAATTATTTTCGGTTTATTTCAATTTTTTTCTTCACTTGACGAGTTTCATAAAGTTGAACATGAGGAACATGAATGGTTTTAAAAAAAACAAGGATTATTTTCTTTATCACCTTTGAAGTTAATTGAGATGAGAGTAAAAAATAAAGAAAATCTAAAATATGTTACACAATGAAAAAGATTCACTACTGTCTTCTTCAAAAATGAGCAGATGATTCCTGATGTTTACTGCACAAGACAGACACTTTAAAAAAAAATAATCCCACTTTTCCTGTAACCCTTGACATTTTAGCCAGGATGAAAAACAAAAGATCTGTTAAATATCTATTGTTAAGCATAAATTAAAATACATTTTAAAGTTATTTGCTTTCTTGAGAAAACCTTAAGTCATCAATTCTCATAGAAATACATTTCTGTACTTTGCTATTCTGACAGCTAAAGTACAACTTTGGAGGTCAAGAACGTAAAGGGCAGATGTCAGTTACTTTGCCTTAGTGGATGAAGTCCTACTTTATTTTACACTTTTAAAACATAACTTACCACAGGCTACTATCTGTAGCCCTTTCTTGTGAAGCTCTTGGAAGCCTACAAAGAAACAACCTGCTGGAAGGCTAGACACAAGGAGTTGGGAAAGGTAAAGACACCTCCTGAAGTCAGTACACTTCAGATCAAGAAACAGGTTTTTGACACAGCCTGGCCAAAGTGTTTCAGTTATGGATTTCTTTATTTCTTTTTTATTATTATAACGTTTTTCCCTCCCTTTCTGAAAATACACAGTTCTGTGTGAAGGAAAAAGCAGTTATGCAGAATGTTTTTCCAAAGTCACAAGTATAAAGGTTAAGGCTGCAAGTAAAATTGTAAACTTATTGAAATAGTTTTTCTCCCTGAACATGACCTAAAGTGCATTAATTCTGGACCTTAATCTGCAAAATGCAATCTTCCTTTGGTCACCTTAGGTTTTGAAACTATTTGAACAGAATAAAATAGAAAACAAAATTTATGTTGTGCTGTGTTACAAGTTTACCATTTCAGACATCTTAGCCTTCCTTTCTAATTGCATAGCCCAATTCAGATACTTTATTTTTATTTGGAAAAAAAAAATAAAATAAAATCTCAGCCTTCTGGTTTAGGATATCTAAGCCTTCCTTGGGCATGTTCTCGTATCTTCCCTCCGAGAAAATCAATTCCAAGTTCATCACAAGGCATGAGAGGCTGTCTCGAATGTGTTTTCATTTCAAGTAACTTGTATCAGCTGGTTTAAGCTACAGCTTCCCCTCACTGCTCCTTTGTCAGCACATAGAAGCCTTAAATGAATCCAAAACAGAAAAAATTCTTAGCTTGTCTTGAAAGCGTTAGACAAACCGTCAGATAGTATTTTCCAGTAGACAACCAAACAGACAAATAAATACCATGGTAAATAATAACATTTGAAACAGAGATGCTTGGAAGGAGGCTGCAAGGGCAGGAAAAAAGGCTGTGCTTGGTGTGGAGGAGGCTGTGGGAGACAGTTTTTTTGATTTCAAGAGCTGGGACATGGCCAGGGCTCAGCAACCTCCAGTGCAATTTGAGCTGTTCACAAGGAGTCCACCAAAATGTCTCCTCCAGCAGATAGGTAGTGCCCAGACCTCCATCCACTCTCCACTGCTGTCTCACACCATCTTCCACCTGACCTTAGGTGGAATAGAAAGGATGCTCACGATCAAGGCCAGGGTTTGGGTTTTTTTGCCATTAGAAATTTCCATTTGGTGAGGAAAATTTCTGCTTCTCTCCTTGTTCCTTGTGTCAGTTTTGTAGCTGTGGTTTTCTTTAAAGCATATCAAGTCATTTTTCTGTAGCAAGAATTTTCAGTAATTTTAATGGAATTGATATCATCCAATAGGGATGCCCCATATGGACAATTTCAAGGTTACATTTACCATATAAGCTCTGCCCAAAATAATAGCTCAGTGGACTAAAGTACAAGGGAGGGGAATGCACCTAAGAAGTCACTGAGTGTGCCCAGACTTCCACTGAAGAAGTGATAAGATAAATAACTGAATGAACCTAAAGAAGCGCAAGATGGTGAGGGAAGCTTAAAAGCTCCAGCAGAAGTCAATGGATGAAAACAGCAGAGTTTGCATTTGCAGGAACTCAGGACCAGCTCTGAGTTTCAGAATGAAGTCACACAGAGGAAAATATGCATGCTATTTCAGAAAAAAAAAAAAAAAACAAACAATTACAAAGGAAACATACATAGATATATGTATTCTTCACAAATGCCTGAAATTCTAAATGACATTCTTATTTTTTGCTTAGAAAAATTTCTTTTTCTACCTCTGTTTTAAATCACATATGAATGTGCAAATAAGCATCATTGTAGCTTTTACTTTGGTAGCAGTAGGATGGCAGATTGAAGTAAAAAAATATTTGTCACTTTAAATCTACATTTTTAAAAATTAACTAGATTTAAAAAGCAAGGTCTTTGCTAGTTTGGGGGTGGGAGATAGAGAAATAAATATCAGTGAACTGTTGTGTTCCTACAAAAGACCCTTTCCTAAAGGGAATGACACTACATCAAGTTTTCTCCTCAACTGATGAGAGTCAATAGGAGTCAGTAATTACCAAGTTAGAATAAACTTACTTAGAATACAACTAAACTTGGAGTCACTCTTCTCTTCTCTTGTCTGTCATCAAATGAAATTTGCGGTCTACCAGACTGTGGCAGCAAGATAAAGACAATTTCATTTAGAACAAAACACAAGTCACTGGGGTTTTTCTTGTGCTTTGGGATAGTAGTTACTTCTACGACAACTTAAGCAATAGTCTCAAATAACAGTTCCTATTAAACAGAAATAAAAACGAGCATAAAAAGATTAAATATCCTCAACCAATAGCTGGTGTTTTGTCAGCTGATAATTTTTTTTCTCTCCTATTTCTCCCAATGCCTCATAGAATGAATTGTAACTCCCGTACATGCAACCTCAGAATCATATAATAACAGCACGTTACCCAGCAGTGAGGATTAACATGCAAATTCTTTAATTTTTTGAAGATTGTTTCAAGTATCAAGTGAGACCTGTTCAAACTTCTGCAAATGGTGATTAATTTAGAGCACTCAAAAGGATCACAAACTCTGTCTAAAAAGCAATTGGGAATTGGGTGGGTCACAGACTTTCAAACCCTAATTCTTTTTCCTTCTTTCTCCTCTACCCCAACTCTCATTTCCATTTTTACCCCTGTAGGAAGGCTCGATGTCTCTTTGCTGTTACAAATGATCATTGGGATAATTAAGATTACTTTATTTCATTAGAGTTGTCCGTGGTCTGAAGCCTCTTTCAGAAATTTATTCATTAATAATAAGGTTTGCAGAAATTTTTCCTTCTAAAAATACCATATAAAGAACTCCCAACTAGAAGGCTTTAATCTTTCCATGCTGCTTTGTAACTTAAGTTTTTCAAGGGAATGAAGCAACTGAAAGGTTACAAAAGTGGCGCTGCTATTGCGAAGTGCTGGTGACGAGATACATCAAGGACTTGGTTTATTTTCTCTTTCAAAGAGTTCCATGCAACTTTAACCACTGACATGTGCAGCAACACAGAAAGAAAGAGAAGCAGAAAATGAAGATAACTGGTTACAGTCTATGAGTCCTCTTGCAGACATAACTTTATGGATGTATTGGAAGCTATCACAAACCCCAGTGTAGAGCATAGTGGCAGAAGTGACATATTCAAAAATTTTTGGCAATTTGCCCTTCAAAAATTGGCATGTACAAAAATCTGAGTCAGTTCTGCCATAAAATCAATGGGTTTATCACTGGCACAACTCACTACGTAGCTTGTCTTCTACATTAGCTTGATGCATTTCCAATTGTGGTTGTTAAAAGCTGAAGTTCATTGAAGTTTGCTGAAATTTGAAATGTCATCAGAAAGGCCATTCTGAATTCAGCTTTGGATAATCGGTAATCCTGACCGTGTTTTATATCACAACAGATATTGAAAAGGGCATCACCAGACAACAGATGAAATGCAGAGCAAATTCAAAAGACAGACTACAGGAACATCACTGGAGGTAAAATGTTCTTTTGGAAGCTATGGAAGTACATGCCTTCCAGCTCCAGCAAGGAGGACTATGAAGAAGAAGAATAGTTGTAACTTTTTGCACCTAATTTGCACATCCTCATCAAGAAGGATAAACACAATTCTTCCTGAGGATTGATCCTCTCAGTCAGATGCTGGAAAGGACTTGGGGCATCAAGCTGTCCCCTTCTCTATCCTACATACGGGATGAGTGTTCATCAATATTTCCCTCAACTATGAAAACATAGTATTTGTTCTCCAGAAGAGTGCCTATGAAGCCTATTCATTCATACAATCTTGGTGGGAAAATAAATTTACTAGAAGAAAAGATACAAACATGGCAGAGGTAGGTTTGTTTCCCCAAAAAAAGCATTCGTTTAAGCATGGTCGCTCCATTGTCACACAGACATCACTTCGAAGAAATTCCATGTTGATGTGAATATTCACACACATAACAGTGAACACTGTTGCTCTACAAGTCCTCATTAGGACATGATTCAGTAGACTAAAATTCTTTTTGAAAATTAAATTGTCTACAACTGAGTAATACTGAGAGAACAGGCCAACAGAAACTGTATTATTTTAATGACTGTCCTACCAAGGAGTATATTACCATTATGCCCATTTAATTAGCATAGATGTTAATCACTTTTTATAAATTGGATAGGATTTAGGGGTTTTTAATGCTTTTTTAAATGTCAAAGATCTCAAAATTACATACTTCATCAAAGTGAATATAACTTCTTGGCATCGGTGACATTTGGAAGTACTTTTTCTTTGGTTTCATGAATTAATTAAAATAATATTGCAAACAAATGTTATTCATGTGATTGCTTTTGCATAACATTTGCAACAGCAACAGCGAGGAGGGAAGGCATACCTCCTCATCAGGCTTTTGCCAAAAGCAAAAGGCTTTTCCAATTATTTTTTTTTTTAAATGACAAATGAAACTACCCCAGCTGCCCATTGACAACGATTACCAGAATGAGCAATTCTGTCACTGGGATTGATAATGTTGAGCAGAAAAGACAGAGAGATCTTAAAAAAAAAAAGTTTAAAAACAACAACAACAAAAAAAAATCAAACACAAAACAAAACAACAAAAAACCCCAAACAAACAAAATAAAACAAAACAAAAAAACCGCCCCGCACCAGAAACCAAACAACAAAAAAAACCCTTTTGTAGTTGACTGCAATAATTAATAGGATGATAAACATTTTCGTAATAAAAGTTTAGATCCTAGATTTGTTTCCTTTGTGCTACAAATGCAAACTCTGACAATCTGTGGGATATTACCAGGCTTACATCACATTTCTAACTAGGATTTTTTTGACACAGCAAGAAAGTATGTGTTATGATATTCACAAATGTCACCAGAAGTTTTAGTTACCAGGGGTTTGCATCATTAATAGATTAAAAGACTTTGATCTAATTATATACATTAATGCAAACATATAAAGTAATTCATATAATGTATTTCATTTATCATAATAATGTAAATCATACAATTTATATAATAATGTAATTATCATAAATTACATTCACAAAGTAAAAGCAAAAACTGACACTGCATTCAATGTCAATTGTTGCACCTCATATAGTCATTTATTTATTTGCATATTTTTTAAAAGATATAGCAATATCACATGCTTTTTATTTTTGATTTCACATTCAGTTTTTATAAAATTAAAGCAACAGAAAAAAATGCAGAGAGAGAGTAAACCCGTCTTCTATTTTTTGCATAAAGTATCATAGCTTCCCAACTGCAATTTGGAAAATTCTTGCTCTTTGCTGATATGTAGGGGCAAACTGATACCATATGGATACTCCACAAGGAGGCACCTACCCACCAGTTATTTCTGCATAAATGGACATGAGACGCAGAACAGGTATTAGTATGCACAGACGATGTTCTTATTGTGTGTAATATTGTGTGCAATAATCCCTAATCGGCTCAGACACATAAGCAATCTGCATTTATGATTTTGGAAGTGTATGCAAATAAATGCGTATATTTAAAACTCTAAAAATAACTGTTAACACTACGAAATACCTACTTGCACAGAAGGAAACTTCGTTATAGATTGTGAGATTCAAATAGTTCTTACAAGTGAAATGAAAACTTAAGGACCATGACTATCCTCAAATGAAAAGAAAAAAAGGGGAGTAAAACTCCCCTTTTTTGGGACTCTTAACTCCTCTGCAACTTATTCCATTATGTTACTTTGCTTTCTATTATGAATTCAAATGCACTATTTTTCTCCTCTGGCTCCAATTCTCCAGCAGTTTCTCAGGTAAGATTGCACAGACCACATGCTGAGAAAAGCTTTAACATACAAAGTAGAATATGAAGACAAGTTCTGTGACCAGCATTCATACATAAAAACTCGCCCTTAAAAAAGTCACTGCATCATACAATCATACCCAGCGTCTGCAATTAACTGTCAAAATTAATTCTCCTTTGCCCAGAACAAAAAAAAAAATATCTTTCTGTACTTCTCTGAAGCCAAGAGAGCTTCAGTGAATGAGCAGAGACCCAAGACTAAGTAAGATGATCAGCAGATTCATTGCAGTAGGAGTTCAGTGACAGGTAATAAGAGGCAGGTGACTGCAACGTTCAGTCCAAAGAGAACATCAGTAGGGGAGGCAGATAGAACCACTGGAGATGGAAGACAGCTCTGAGAAATGCTCTTGTGTCCATTCAAAGGAAAACATCAATAGCACAAAACATGGAGGTTATTGTCTGAAATATCACACTCAACACCTACCTCATCGAGGAAGGGGGTGTACATGCAGAAACATATGGTATGGGCTTCAAGTGACTCCAGGAGGGAGACGTTTAGCCTGGATTTGGAAGCAATTGGGCATATGCAGATGGTCAAGGAAAGCCCTTCAATCTCTGCCTGAGCAGTGTCAGGTCCAGCTGACAGATGCAGTCCTGTTGAGGAAGAGCATGGAGAAGTGAAGAGGTTCAGAGGAAACATCAGAGACTAGAAAAGGGGGAACAAACACAAGGCACAAGCCTCTCTGCTCTCTCTTCAAGCTCTCAGATAACATCTGAGAATGCCCTTCTGGAAGCAGAAAAGAGTTTGCATTGATGGAAAACACCTTTCTCAGGCAAACAGGCTTCTGGGTTTCTGCACCCAGTGCAGAAAATATATTGCAAGAAGGCACAGATCTCAAAAAGAACCAGGTGGGAAACACTGCAGCAAATTCCATAATTGTTTTCTCCATGAATATTAACGAAATAGGCAAGAGACAAATTTCTGTCACAAAATTCAGAGTTCTAGAAAAGACAGCCAGGGTCTCTGCTCACATCTCTGAAGTGCTGTTAGTACCCACACGTGTCCAGGAACAGTAATGGAAATGCAGTTGCAGAACTTGCTGTAAGAAGGAAGGTTATTGAATTTTCCAGGAACTGAAGGCACGTGTGGAAGTAAGCAAAGGCCCTGACCTGGGCTGGAAGGAACCAAGGTGCCGATGATTAAAATAAACAGCACTGACAGTGAACTTTACACTGAGGAATGGAGGGGAAGTTGATAGGCACAGAAGTACACAGGGTTCAAGATAACATTTGTAAAGACGAAGACACAAAAATTCTGTATTCTCAAGAGAAGGATAGGTCAAGGGATAGAAATAATCAAATATGGAAATAGGAAACAAACAGATTGCCATTTTAAAAGAGTGTCAAGAAATGTAACTAATCAATAGTATGTCTGCCACTTTGTAAATGCTGGAAGCCTAAGAAATAAGATGGAGGAATTGGAATGTGTGATCCAAATTAAGATATTAATATACCAGACATGTTGGAAGCTCATGTAAGTCAGACAATCAATGTAACAGTATGAGAGCAGAATACAAAATGCACAGGAAAGACAGCTACCTGAATGATAGGAACAGTAAACCTCTGTCTTAAAGAAAGCTTAATACCAAATCAACTTGACAAATTAACCAACCGGTCAATTAACACAAAATCTTCACAGTGTAAAATTCCAAGCCTAAATTCGAAAAAATATTTGGGTTTTGTATCATCAGTGAACCATCCATGTCACACACAGACTCTATGCAATATGCTTAGAGAAATCAATGAAGCACCAGGGGAGGCAAATAAATTCTTCCAGTTAATTTCCACTGGTCTGTAACCTGGAGAAATGTAAAGACAGGACACCATCATACAGAGATAAACTTGTAAATGTTATTGAGGATTGTATCAAAGAAGAGCTGGTCAGCAAGTCTTGACTTGGATCTACGTGAGATGTGAAATCTAGTTAAAAATCTCATAGCACCTTAAAATCTCTGACTCAAAAGTACTAGCTTTGTAAGAGTGATCACAACATCTTATATGCAGCAGATTCTAGGAGCAAAGACTAAGTGCGCTCATCTTCAAAATGGAAAAAACATGGAATATAAGGAAGTTTATAAAAATTACGTTAAGGGGGAGATAGAATTAAATCCTTTGAAGCAGTATAGACTACTGACGGATACCATATGGAAGTGCAGTGTGTGGGCACTCCACTTATTAGAAAAAAGCTTCAGCGAAGGCTAAGGGAGGGAGAATATCAGGATTATGAAAGCTGAAGGATCAAAGTGTTGCAGTTTTATGCAAATGAAGATAACACAAGATCATGATATGCAGCAGGGGAAATGTAAAAACATGGTGAGACTGGCTAAAAGAGAATTTAGGAAGTAGCTATTCTAAAAGGATCAAAACTAATCCTTTCAAAAAATGACAAATAACAAACTAGTCAGGGAATTTTTAGGACCAGCTAGTGACCAGGATATAAAAACATACTCAGAAAGCACAAAACCATTGTAGGAATGCTCAATTAATTATTTAGAGTCCTTTTAGCTGTGGCAGCTTTTAGGGAGATTCTGATACTGGTCCCTTTTGCTTTCAAGGAAAGAGTGGAAGCTGGAAAGAAGGGGAAAAATAGGAAAATGAGCAGAGATCTGCTTAAAGCTGAAATAGGTACGGAAGATGCTACAGCACAAATAAACAGAAAGAACATTAACAAATCCCCAGAACTGAACCTAACTCAAGAATAAATGAGCTGAGTTACTAATGGCAGTACGTAACCTTTCACTTACAGATACAGAAAATCCTATGTTGACAACTGACGGACTTTGGGAAAATATTAATGAGAAGTATATATGCTCTTTCCTGATGGTACTCTAGTTGTTTATGGCCTCTATCGCAAGCAGAGTTCATCTCTGGAGACCATCTTTTGAATTGTGGTGGCAAGTTCTTATGTCCACTGTTTGACCAGAATAAGGAGCATTAAATCTATTGCAAGAATTGAATGTGACAGTATCCTACACACCAACTGTGTTTTGGGAAAGATCCTCATAGGGGATTAGGAGTCTGAGGAGAGAATATCCAAACTTTTCCTTATTTAGACATAATGAGCCTATTAAATGTTCAGGTTTTGTCATCATTAATCACCTATACGATGAAGAAATTGTGATGAAGTTTTCATTCAACGTTTCTGCCTTTGAACAACAGAGATCAAGCAGAACAGCTGCTTGTTTCCCTGCCTTCAAGTTCAAGGTTAAAACTGTACGGCTTTCAGAAGCTGTATCTGATACCTGGATTATTCCCCATGTGATCTGATTACTTACCATTAAATATGATTTAAATAGCTCACTGGCTTGCAGATAACTGTTCCACAATATGACCTTTATTGTAGCAGTACTTGGGCTTGATGTTTTTACATTGTCCATTAACTGTCTTTCATTTTCCAGCAACTGGGACTCAGAAACACTACCAAGTTGTACAGCTGAATAAATGCATCTAATATTGGAGGAAAAAGATTGAGAAAGCGAGAATTTGAGAGAGAAAATATCAGAAGGATACTGACATTAATAAAAAGAATTGGTTGAGATAATGAAACTACTAATATGGATTTTGAAGAAAATAGGGGATTTAAGAGAGAATATATTTTCTGTTTCGGGATGCATTGAGCTATTTAAAAGCAATAAAGTATCTAAGATCAATCAGATGTTGTAACAGCTGAAGTCCTACTGGGACACTGTATTTTTTGTTATGCAGAAGTTAGTGAATGACAGAACTAAGTGTACATAATTTTAAAGAGACAAGGATGAAGCCAAGCAGAAATGCTCTAAAATCTCATTAGGCACGTAAAACTGTCAGTGAGTATAGTATTGTTCTGGAAATGAATGGAAACAATACAAGATTATTTAAATTCACAGAGTGGAAGAGATCAATGAGGAAAGTAGCTGAACCATAAGGAGATGATGATTTATACATAGGAACAAAGCTTAGAAGACAAATTAAATTAATTCATGTACATCATATTCACCAGGAAACTTAAAAGGGAAATACAAGAAATAAAACATGATCTTCTGTGAGCCAAAAAACCAAAGGAATCTGGTAGTTACCGCAGCAGCAATACATTTCCTCTTCTCTCCCACTATTAGAAACTTGATGAGATCCCAAAGTAGGTGGGTTGCACAAGTTTGTTCCAGTGACATGCTACATATTAGTTCCAACAAAGATCTAACATCTTTAGGTATTAGAGACCAAGTTTAATTAGATACGAATCCAAAATCTCAGTTACTGAGAGATGGGATGAGGAATACAGGTGTAACACTGTCATGCAAATAAAATAATGTTTTTAAGCTGAGGTTTTTTTAAATTAATTGAAAGGTCTATAGACTAAAAATGCCACTGTTACCTCGTTTCATTTTCCTTTTGGTGTAAACAGAACACTAAAACAGCTGTCCATTCCATGGTTCATTTAATGATGCTTTTACATAGATCACCAGTGACTTACAGTGAGGTTTTTTGAATTGGCTACATGTAACAGTACTTTAAGCTACTAGTAAAAGATTTCCACGTTGTTTCAAATGTCATGATTAAATTAGATTAAGAACTACTTTAGGTCTCACAGTAATAGTTTGAATTCAAGCTAATTATTTCAGATACAAATCTAGGGAATAATGCCTTAAAAGTGTGCTAAGGCTAAATATCTTGTTTCATAAATAACAGCAAACAACATTTCACAAATCTGACGCAGAACAGGAGAGTCTTAGAAAAAGAGAATCCTGGTAGACCAAGAATGTTGTCTTGGTCTAAGTAGTGAACAGGGAACATCTCCATAATGTGCAAACTATTGTAGTGCAAAGATGTAGCTATTTTATCTCTTTTATTATTTCCATGTATAGATTTCCACAGATGCTACAGAGGGTGCTCCAAGCACCATCAACTTGACTTAAATTTGACTTTGACTTGCTAACAGGTAAAACTATTAGACTACAGTACATCAAATTTTAAAACCAAAATCAGCAAGTGATGCAACTTAAGCCTACCCCTTCTTATATTAACATTTTCTTAAAATACTACTTTATTCTTTCTAATTTGGATTCCTCATAGCAACAGAGGTCAGCAGAGGTTGATTAGCACAGACCCAGTGGAAACAGAACACCAAAGCCTGCCAGAGAACCTCTTCTCAACTGTTATTTCTACTCAGACTTCAGACTGAAAAGTTGAGCAGTATAGAAAGAGGAAATGTCTAATTCAGGAACTCCAAAACAATTTAAGAGCTTTACAAAATCCAGACAGAAACTCAGAAATGTGTTTGTGGTAAGAGTCACTTTTTTCTCTCCTCTTCTTACTTTTCCTCACACACAGGTATGTTGGTTTTGTTTAGGGTTTTTTTATTACTATTATTTTATTTTTTTAGAAACCATGCTGTGATGATAGATGGCTTTAGCAAGTGTGTGTTTTAAGTTCTTTACCCTATCATATATTTTCAGTTCTTTTTCTTTAGCTGCACAGCAATATATACCCAGCTACTCATTACGACCTTGTAATCCCATTTTCCCCTACTATCCCACTGGAATACTGATTTACAGAATAAGAACGTATTCTGCATTGTCTTTAAAAGCCTTCAAATTCTTATGATTTTAGCTATTGATTATAAAACAACATTGGTCAAACTGCTAATCAAGGAAAGCAAAATCATGCATATTCATACTACATCTCAGTGAAGACAATAAATGAAACTTAATTACAGAATCACTCAACAGATTTGATGTGATTACATCTCTTACAACACTATGGCTAAGGAGCAGCAATTATGTTATGATTGCTGTAAGAACACAGGAGAAAGTATAAAAGACACAATATGTTCACTTTAAGGCAAGCACAGCTCTCCCACTGGCATACAGAGCAGAGAACTGTCATGAAAAAATGCAGGCTGGCACAGCCCAAGGCAGTGGCCCACGTAGGCTGGCTGTGTGGCAAACAGAATTTATCACAGAATGATATGGGGTTGGAAGGGACCTCTGGAGATCATCTAGTCCAACCCCCCTGCCAAAACAGGTCTACCAGTAACTTATCCAGGCAGGATTTGAATGTCTCCAGAAGACAGAGATTCCACCACCTCTCTGGGCAGCCTGTTCCAGTGCTCTGCCACCCTCCAAGGCAAGAAGTTCCTCCTCATGTTTTAATGGAACTTCTTATGTACAAGTTTGTGCCCATTTCCCCTTGTCCTGCCACCAGACACCACTGAAAATAGACTGGCCCCCTCCTCTTGTCACCTACCCTTTAAGTATTTATAGGCATTGTTCAGATTCCCCCTCAGTCTTCTCCAGACCCAAGTCCCTCAGCCTTTCCTCCCAAGAGAGATGTCCTAGGCCACAAATCATCTTTGTAGTCCTCTGCTGTACCCTCTCCAGCAGTTCTCTGTCCTTGAACTGGTAAGCCCAGAACTGGACACGGTATGCTAGATGAGGCCTCACCAGGGCAGAACAGAGAGGGAGGATGACCTCCCTTGACCTGTTGGTCACACTCCTCCTGATGCTCCCCAGGATGCCATTGGCTTTCTTGGCCACAAGGGCACATTGTTGGCTAATGGTCATCCGAAACCTACCATGTTAAAGATGGAGTAGGAGTAGTTGTTGCAGTCATAACTCCAATCTGGCTTGAGTAGCACATTTAAGCAAATTTTTAAAGCTGTTGTCAGTACCATACAGTTTGTTTTTCAGATAATAACTAGACATGCAATAACTGCGTGCCATCTGCATTTGGAGGCAGTTCATGAACAGTGGAATGATACATCTACTTTAATGAAGACTCATTGTTCTTTTGTTCACAAAACCTCATTGGTGGTGGTGTGATTTCGACTGGGACAGAGGTGTCTTTCTCACTAGCAGTTGGTGTAGTGCAATGGTCTGGGTTTGGGATGGGAACACTGTTGGCAGCACACTGGTGGCTTTGGCTGTTGCTGAGCACTCAAAGCTTTTTCTGCTCCTTACACCACCTCACCAGTGAGCAGGCAGCGGGGAGACACAAGAAGTTGGGAGGGGACACAGCTGAGACAGCTGACCCCAACTGACCACAGGGATATTCCATGCCACATGACATCGTTCTCAGTCTATAAAGTTGGGGGAAGAAGAAAGAAGGGGAAGACATTCGAATTGATAGCATTTGCCTTCCCAAGTCACCATTATGCATGATGGACCCTGCTGTCCTAGAGATGGCTGAACACCTGCCTGCCCATGGGAAGCAGGGAATGAAATCCTTGTTTTGTTTTGCTCTGCTTGCATGCATGGCTTTTGCTTTACCTATTAAATTGGCTTTTTCTCAGCCCACGGGTTTTCTCAATTTTACTCTTCTGATCCTCTTCCCTATCCTTTTCCTTCTGGGGGGAGTGGAAAGTGAGCAGCTGCTTGGTGTTTGGTTGCTGGTTGGGGTTAAACCATGACAGGTGGTTTATATGACATTATCAAAGTGAGGAAGGCTTTGATGTATTACGGCAGTATGATGCATTACAGCAGTATGTCACTAAGGAGACAGAATTTGGACAACACATTACATTAAATACATCATCAAAGAACAATCTTTCTGATGATAAACTGCCAGCTGGCAGAAAGTGTGATCCAGTTAGGTTTCCTTTTAGGCACACTTCAGAAATGCTTGCTTTCAAAAGAAAAAAAAAAAGCGCAGATAAGCGAAGGAATTAACCAAGGCTGACTTACATCATTCGTCTGAAACAGCTTCTTTCTACGAAGTGATGACTACTGGGATTATATCAAAAGAAGAAAGGTGAAAAAGTCTCACAGCTGGTTCTGGAGCCAGAAGAGGACCTCATTACCCTGCATAAGTTATGCACTATTTATGCATAGTATAAATTACTTCAGAAGTAGTAACGATGTAGCAGCTACTTTGCCAGGTATAGATTAAAGGATGAAAACAGCAAATTTTTGCTACCATATAGAGATAACCTTCCAGTGTCAATGCCATAACTTTAAATATGAATCTGATCAGATCTGCACACAACATACATATGGAGGGATTTCTGTGCTAGTTTTGTTTAGCATATACAAATCTATCCTTGGTCTCTACACTCTTAAAATACGTGTACCCTTCCATAATGGGTTCAGGATATTTTTTTTTTCCTTTTATTTCAGTAATGAAGCATATTTTACTTAGGAAAATACGTACTCTTCCATAATTCCAGCAACAAATTTTAAAAACGCAGTAGTTTGCAGTTACACTGAACTACTTAAACCTATCAGCAGCTGTGTACCAAACTAAAAGACAATTAAATCATAATAAAAAGTGTCATCGCAACCTTTTTCTCCTCTCGAAGCACACATCCAGGTTGGTGAGCTACACAGAACACCTGGAAGATTCACAAATCCCATCTCTAACAGATGGTTGAAGACTCACAAACTGCTTGAAAGGAGAGTGAGGAGCTTTCAAAAATAGTCTCCATTTTGCAAAAAGAAAAGAAACTTTTGTTTGGGTATCTCTGTTGAGTCATAGCTATGACAGTAAAGAAAGCTGTAGAGGCAATAGCACCAAAGCATGCCAATTGAGTTCACTCAATTCAAAAATAGTTTGTGTCATACAAAAGCATGAAGGTGGTCCTTCTAAAGGTGTCAGTCGGTAAAAGCGTCCTATTGCGGTCTCACAAAACTAACTGGCAATCAAAACATAGTCTTGAAATGCTTCTGTGATTTGCAAACTGGAAAAAATGTCACACTTCTAATAGCTTTGACAAGGAGAAGGTACCTCTTCCTACATTGTAAGGATAATTAAACTAGGAAAACGCAAATACAACAAGTACCCTTGCATAAGTCAGCCACCTCTCCAGTTTTGTCTTCCAAGCGTGATGAATTTATCAAAATAGAAGGCACAGACCCCTCTGACTAGCAAAAACCTCAGTCATGAATGAGATTTACATGTAAACAAGATCAGGGTTTACAGGATCAAGCAAGCAATGCACAAGCTGAACACAGTAGTGCTGTGCCTCAAGGAACACTTGCCTTTGTACTGACACTCTAGACATTTTTCAGCTCTAGAAACTGGATGCCTGGATTAATGATGTAAAAA
>VZRU01007663.1:48592-104028 GCA_013398155.1 Pedionomus torquatus
AAATGGGATCTTTGATTAAAGAGTTAAAAAAAAAAAAAAAAAAAAAGTAGCAAAATAATCAGGAAGTAAATTTCCTGGATTTGTGGCTAATGTCCTAAGTAACATTTTAATTTCAATGTTTATACTTAGTCCCTGAAAATTATTCCATCAAATCATAAACAATGTTTGTTATCCAGAACTGATTACCATTTTATTGTTCAAGCAGAGTAAAAAATATAACCTGGCTTGAACTGTATAAGAGTGACACTTACAGAAAATATTAATCCTCTCAATGTTTTTATCTTAGCATCTACGAAACCACATCCTCAGGTATTCTATATATCTTTACTGAGACACAAATAATTGTTTCATACTTGTGATTTAGCCAAAAGTAGCACTGGCAGGTCACTGTTGCAAAAATAGGAAACATGGAATGTTTTAACATTTTTGAAGTTTATAGAATACTGTAAAACAAGATGAAAAGTTGAGGAAAGCAAGATTTCATATGCAATATTGAGATGATGTTAAGTAAATGCTGGTTTATGAGGTAAGTAACTGGAAAGTAGCACTAGCAAGTTGTAGATTTGACCAAAAGAAGAGTAAGCCTCACCAAAGTCCTTATCTAAGAAAGAACACAAATCTAAAGAAAAGACTTTATTTTCTCACCCAGTTTAGATAAAGCCTCACTGTCAAAAATCATCACATACATAAGAGATAACATCTAAAAGTTACCCTGAAAGAAAGCAAAAAATGGTGAGAGAATAGGATGAAAGCCAACATAGGTGGCTAACGCTGCAAGGCAGAAAACTCTACTTGGCATGCTCCCTTTGCAATATTGAGTAAATCAGGAGTTCATCAATGCAACAAGAAGTAACTTAAAAGACTGAAAAAAAAAAATATATATCTTCTTGGTCTTATAAAAGGGTTAGTTATAATAGTGTATCACTTTATAGTCTCGGAATGCCCAGTGCATTTCAGTTGACAGGCTCAGCAACCTGCTCATATAATTTTTTTGTTGTCCTGGATGTCACAGTTCAGCACCTTGTTTAAATTTATGTGTAGGAAATGCTGTGAACTAAAGACTTTTTACCGTTCAGCTTGAAAATTCAATTTGAATAACAGCAGCATGCAAGTGCATATTTTCTTCTGCATCACTGGAAGTTAGACAACATCATTCAGCTTCTGCAATTAACTAAAGTGACACTAAGATCTCTGCAACCATAATGGCAGTGATAGGAATATATTAGCACTGAATTTAATAGATATCCAGTAACACATGGTTTCGGATGCACTGCAATGATAATCATCTGCTACAATTTCAAAACACCGGCAACATAAAACAAAAGACTCCAACAATGCACGGCAGAAAGGTATGAAAATAAATTATACCTCAAACCTTATTTCTTGCTGATGTATTCTGCAGCAAGCAGGAGCTTTGGTTCACAACACAGCAAAGTTTCAAGCCCTCACTTAGGGATACTTTTTCCTGAACCTTTTGCTACATAATCCTTTCTTACTAATATAGCACTTGGCTCTGCGATTCATTGAATTCACCGACATTATTCATGGGAATAAGGACTGCTCAGATAAGAGAAAATTGAAAGTAGTGCCTTACTTTGTCAAACTGCAGGAGAACATTGGACTATTTTCTCCTATCCTAATTGATGAGTTTTCTTAACAGACTGCAATTGTTTGTTTCTTAAACTCACACCAAGGACAAATGATGCATCGTTGGGTAGACAATTGGTGCAGAATTGTAGAATGGGAGGAGGGGAGAACGATTTGTTTTCTTTTTATTTTATGCTGTGTGAACTTCAGATCTCTTCCAAACTATGTAGCATTTCAAAAGCCTCGGGCACTATTACACCAGTAGTTATCATTAACAGTTCTAAAATACTGTGGAGTCCACTTTGAAAGCACTAAGTGCAAGGTCTTGCATTTGATCTCTTTTCATATGACTATGTGGATTCCCACACTGATCCAAAGCTGATGGAAACAACCCAAGCCTTTGTTTTAACGTTTAGTGGGCTTGTTTAATACCCTCGGTCACAGCAGTTTTATTAACATCTAGGACATCAATGGATACCAAAGATAAAGACTGCATTATTTTAAAAGGAATATTCTAGCTTTGTGTGTGCAACTGGATAAGAGCTGTATTAAAATTAGGGATGTTAATCATTCCTGCAGCGTTGATATTTAGGGAGGCCTGCTTGAAAAAACATGTGTGAATTGAACATCAAGCCATGGTGCTGCTCTGTATGCAAACTGCAGGACAGCCAGTATGTCTAAAGAGAGTCACAGAACCCTCGTCTGTTCTGCACTTTACCTTTTAGCCACTTGCAGAACACAAAGATAACAGGGAAAATAGAAAGCTAAGAGATGTGTCAGTAAATGAGTTTAAATCATGTTTAAAATGTACCGGATACTGAAGGAAACACAGATAATAAATAAATAACACACACGAAGACTGAAAACATCAAACAAAGTATTTTTCCATCCTTCACAGAGATATGAAAGCTGTGAGAGGCGAGAAACCTCGACACACAAGAATCTTACATGGTTACCTCAGCTACTGAAATGAGTAATGTGTATTTAACTGAATAATAACTTGTTCTCGGCTGACTTCCATTGCAGGAAAAAAAATAATCCATTTTTTTTAATACATCAAATGCAAGGTCCAATATTTTCCTTGATAGTTCATTTGCCTTCTTAATCGTTCTTCCATAAATAATGTCTAAATTTGGGTGGCTCACCCATTAATAGCCATTTGTTTTAGTGACATCTTTCCACACTGGACTAAACAGCCATTTAAAATTTAATATTGCGTCTATATTGGAAGAAATGTATAGCTATGGAAGTGCTTTTCTTCCAGTGAAAAGCTGTACTTTTCAGAATTTTGAAAAATTTGAGAGTAATTTTCTGTACTTTTTTCTACCTATCTCTTGGCTGATAATGGGAAGAAAAGTCCATTGCATGATATAAATCAGATGACCAGAAAAGCAGGATAGAATACACATGTGGAATTTTATAACTATATTTACAAGTTGACTATCTATTTCTGACAAGCAGAAATATAGTTATATTTACAAGTGATAGATAGATAGATAGATAGATAGATAGATAGATAGATAGATAGATAGATAGATAGATAGATAGATATTCAGAAATAAACAATTACTGATACGGTACTGTGGGTTTGATATGGGATTTTTTTGTTTTGGTTTTGCTCTACGATTCATATGCTAAGAGGTCCTCTTTTCTATTACTTCTTTTTTTTCTTTCTGTAGTCCCATCACCTTTGGTTGTACATACTCATTATTTAGAGCAAGCTTTATATAAATGAATTTCCATGTAATCCTCCTTTTTGCTATTTTCCTATATTCTTTACAGTTTTTATTTTTAATTTCACTGTTAGAAATTGGAACATCTGATGGATTAGGAGGGTCTGTTAACAAAATTTTTCTTTGATGAGTATGTAATATGTTTTTTTCAGTCAAACGTCTTCTTAAATAATTTCAAAATTCTATATTGTCCAATTTGCCCTTTCTGCTTCATAAATCTCTGCTTGATGTGTCATAAACACATTAGCTGCTAATTAATAGGTGATATTTCACTAGTTTGGTTCCGTATAAAATACTATTTGCAATTCTTGTAATTCAGGTTTTTTTTCAAAAAAATACCACATGGTATTATGGAAACCACTGGAGAAATACAAGTGACTTAGAGATATAGTATTACCCTCACCAGTTAAGGGCTAATGATACATCTCTAGTTCCCAGGGTAATTCAAAACCAGCAATCATTCATAATAGTTCTTAGTCAAAATGGACATCACAGGGCAAAACTGACAGCGCATTCAATTTATTCTGTAGAACTCAAAGAATTTTTGAATAAGAAAAATGTTAAACACAGAAGTTCTTCCAGTTATCATCTTTGGACCAACAAGGAAATAAAACATCTCAATTGAACTTTGAAAGACTTATAGTGAAGAGCACCGACACCTTTTACCAGATGTTTCTACAGATCTACTATGTAGCTTGGAAGCCACAAAAAACTTAAAGCCTTTTAAAGAATTCCTATCCAGGAATAGTATGTGTTCCAGATTAAATATTGATGTTTTACAAAGAACAAATCTGATAGCAGACATAAAATAATTCAACAAACCATCAGATAGAAGAGTTAATCTGACAAATGCCAGATAAAAGTGAACAGCACAAAGGTTCAAAGTTGTGTGCCAGATATCAGGAACAGAAGAGCAATCCTGTTCAAGTGATAAAGCGAAGTTTGAGTGGTCCACTCTAAACTGAGGAGGAGAAAGAAAGAGGAAGTTTCTACATCTAAAATTTGAAGTTATTAAAAACAAAACCTCCAACTGAGTAACAGGAATCTACCACAATTTCCATTTTTAAATCACACCTTTGCATAGATACCTAAAGAGGGCACACAGACCCTTATCCTGTGCCAAAAAGAATCTCTGCTTTAAAGAGAATAAGGATGACCTACGCAAGACCACTTGAGTGTCTTCTTTCTGGAGACTGGAGAACAGGTATTTGAAATATGTTTAAAAAAATAAAAAAATAAAATTCAAGCTTTACTTTGACATATTCAGAATTATTTTCATCTTACAATTTATTGTAAATATGAAAGTTTTTCTTAACTTATATTATAGTTAAACTAGGTCTTCCAAAACCAGAATGGTTACATATATTTAACAAGTGAAGTTCACACACAGACTCTAAAGCAATTTTCCAGTTTAAGGAGCCATCACATTTCTTTTTTTTTAGGTCATATAAACTGCGTAATTGTCCTTCTGAGTCATACTGGGTCTTGCTTACACTGCCTATTCAGCATTACTTCTTGTCAAATCAGCAAAATACTGATGGAAGATTGACTCCTGCATTCAGCTGATACAGCCTTGTAGTTTTAGTACTGCTCCTAAGAAAGTCGAAGTAATTTAATAATGTTAAAGTTAACTTTTATGTATGTTGTTAGGAGAGCATCTATATTTAAAAAAAATACATTTTTGAATAATTTATTCATAGCCAAATTTCCTTTAATAATTTTGCTTACAACTATAACAGTCTGCTAATGCTTCACATCATGATCTGCATTTTTAGAAAGCAGCAAGACATTAGAAAGATATAGCCTAGCATGACATTGATATAAGGAATTTTTAAGTGACCTGAAGGCAAGAAAATGAAAAGAATGTTGCCACTTAGTCAAATGATGGTTTTCTCTATTTGGATACACAATTTATATACATAAAATATCAATTCCCAATTGCAAATATACTCATGCAAGAGTGAACAATAAAGGCAGATTTTTCACATTTCTAGAAAACAGAAGTATTCTATCAAAAGGATCAGAAATATTAGACATCTAAAAGGAATGTGGAGATCAGGAATGACCATAGAGTGACAGACATCCAACACAGAGATCCAATGAATCTCCTGGGGACAAAATGCCAAACACCTCCAGGAAGCTAAAGGAGCATCTATACCTTTACTGATGTGCAGCATCCTCCAACATTTCCCAGTGCCTTATACATTTGAGCATTTAACTGGACTTCAGATCTGTAACTTGGCCACTGCATTGGATTATGCAAATGTTTTACATTGTCAAAACACTTAAGGAAGCAAGCAGCTGATTCAAATTTTGCTGAAGCTGGGAAGGAAGCTGGCTGGAATGTGACAGGAAATGACCTGGGGGTGTTGGTCATCTGTAGGCTGAATATCAGTCGTGTGCCCAGGTGGCTAAGAAGGCCAGTAGCATCCTAGATTGTAACAGGAATAGCATGGCCAGCAGGACTGGAGAAGTGATCATTTCCCTATACTCAGCACTGGTGAGACCCCACCTCAAGTACTGTATTCATTTTTGGTCCCTTCACTACAAGAAAGTCCTTGAGGTGCTGGAGCACATCCAAAGAAGAGCAATGAAGCTGGTAAAGGGTGTAGAGCACAAGTGTTATGAAGAGTATCTGAGGGAGCTGGGATTGTTCAGCCTGGAGAAAAGGAGGCTGAGAGGAGACCATTTCACTCTCTACAACTACCTGAAAGGAGGGTGTAGCCAAGTCAGGGTTGGTCTCTTCTCCCAAGTAACAAGCGACAAGACAAGAAGGAATGGTCTCAAGTGGCACCAGGATTAAATTGGATATTAGGAAAAAATTCTTCACTGAAAGGGCCGTCAAGCTTTGGAACAGGCTGCCCAGAGAAGTGGTTGAGTCATCATCCCTGGAGGTACTTAAAAGAAATGTAGATGTGGCACTTAGGGATGTGGTTTAGTGGGACTTGGCAGCACTAGGTTAAGAGTTGGACTTAATATCTTAAAGGTCTTTTCCAATCTAAATGATTCTGTCACTCTATGATTCTATACTCGTTGTTTACATTGACTGGTGTGCAAAGATATGCTGTGACTATATTTTACTCTGATATACTGTTTACAAGATAACAACAATATTAAATACCACCTCCTAAGAAAATCAAATGTCTGAATCACCCTTGAAAGCCATTTCTTATAGGGATAATAATGCTATTCATTTTATTCACCTTTTCCCAAGGGAATTCACATTCCGTGCACCTGAATATCCCGCCGTTATGGCTCTCTACTATACCTCAAGACAAGTTCATGAAAAAGCTTCAGCCTGACTTTATCAGCTGAAATTCACAGCTCAGTTAATAGCTTATGAACAGGAGTCCAGTTTGAATAAGAAAACAATTCTGTATCACAGAGCTTTTATATATTCTGATTGTGATTACAGAGTAGGTCATTTCTCAAAATGTCAGCCGGTTTCTTATCAAAATGAGAATGACACAAGATGCACTCTGTCTTGTGCGACTTTGAACCTCAAACTAAGTCACCAAATTCAGTAAATTAAAAGTAAATTGTGTTGGATATTTTGTACAAGGCTTATTCCTTTGCTAAAATCCCTACTGTAGGTTGTCTAAATCTCTTTGAAATAGTCAACTGCTAGCAGAATTATTACTTGCAGACAAAATGCACCTAAAAATCAATCTCTCTCATTTGCTTTGTCTTAGCACCAACAATTTCACATAAACAATTATCCACACAAATTACAGGAAAAATTTTGTACTGCGGAAGTTATGAAATTATTTTATCTAATGGTGAGTAATTATAGAATTTAGAGCCATTGCTGGTTGTGACAGATGTCTTCATTTACAAAGCTATCTTTAAATCTTCCTGGGTTCTTCTTGTCCAGCTAATACGCTATCCTCTAAGAAAATTAATTGTCGGGATGCCATATGTGATAAAGCATAAATTCGAAATTTTATGTAATATAATCCAGAATGTTGCAGTTAGAGGAAAAACAGCACATGTTATTCACTAGTTGTGACATTCATATTAAACTTCTACAGGCTGTGAACTTGTCCGAATCAAAAAATACCCCTGTGTTTTCAAAACTACAGTAGGTTGCAGTTTCGCTAAGCACAATTACTTGTCCTGATCATTTGGCTTAAATTAGGCTATGGCTGAATATGGAGCAAATTTACTTTCAAAAGTAAAGAAATTACTTAATTTAACGTTACTAAGAGTCATGAAAAATTTAGTGATATGTTTTAAACTGTTAGAATAAACGAACAGACACTACTGTTCTCAGTAGATCACTAGGAACCATTATTTTCAACAAAAACTGTGATAATAGAATTCAAGATGAAAATTTATTGCTTCTTAGAATTTTAAGTAAAAGCAGAACTAACATACAAAAACGCTACTCTGAAAACGTGACTGTGAATCCATTACCAGCAATTCCTATGTCCACAAGGTTTGGTCTGCTAAATGTAATCACACACATGTGCACGCATACAGAATGAATTTTCAAGAGGTCTGTATTTCAAACCTTATTAGAACTAATTTTAGATTTCACACATACATTCTCCTTGGGAGCAAGACAACACAGAAGAATTACTGGATTAAAAATAAGAAGACAATCAAAGACAGAATTACAACGCTAATTTGCTTAAAATTTCCTGCGTGAATCAGAACTGTGACTGCCATAACTAAAAAACCCATACAAAAGTATGTTTCACCTTTGTATTCTCTATGCAATCAGACACACACCTCACTGAGATGCTGTGTTATGTGTTTCCATTAAATACTCCCAGAAACTAACATGCCTACAGCAGACAGACAAAATGTTAAGAATAATATTCTTTTATAAAGATAATTATAGAATAGACATTTCAATACACCACCAGTTAATGGAAGGCATTTCCTTCCATTGCGTACCTCTTGGCTACATCCAACTGTTGCCATTCAGTTACCTCTATCTATGCAAAGACAGTGTCTCTCCCAGTGAAGTGGATTCAAAATATTATCTAACTAGGCAGCAAGTGTTCACGTTAGTTTAAGTGAATATTAAACTGCAAAGAACTGAAAATAAAAATTTGTTACACTCATGTTAACTGCTAAAGAATTTGCAATTATTCCCAGTAGTCATAAAACCTCAGAAAGCTGACTCACAGTTGACCAGAAAAAAGCTGAAGCACTTAATAAACACATCAGTAAAATAAAGAGATTCATAAACTATGTCTAATCCTCTGTATTCAGAATTATGACAATTCAGTTTGTGAGGTTCTAAAGAAAGTTGGTTGTAAAACTAGATTTACCATACAAAAACCTTTATAAGGATTGTGGAAATGGGATCAATGGATCAGAAATATTGTTGTCCGAGTTAAGTGTTACTTAAATTCATTACTTTTCATCGCACTTATAATCTATACTATAAATAACAATGCAAAAGGTATATAAAATTTGGAAGGCGACATCAAATTTCCAGAGGTTGGCCATGAATAAATCTTAAAGTTTAAATTTACTACATCCAATTGTCTATTGTTTCCTCTACCTTTTTTCGTATTTCACAACAGTGTTTAGTTCTCTTTCTAGAAGAATTTTATTCATAAATATAATCTTATAAAATGGAAAAAATTACTTTGTCCAAGTCCATCCCTTTTGTTTTTCTTATCTTAGCTCTCCTGCTTTCAAAGTACAGTCATTTATCATTTCTTTGTTTGAAACTTATCTAGCACTTGGCTTAACTTTCTGCATTTGCCATAACAGGTTGGTATTTTCTAAAAAATGGGTTTTGTTCATTGCTTAACATAGTTGAGATTAAGCTCTCTATTCTTCCAAGAATCATGTATTTTGTGTTACAACTGGCTGTGACCTTGTCTTTGTGAAGAACTTTCCGGAATGTGGTTCTATTTCTTTTGTCAGGGAAGGAACATTTGTTTGAAAGAAGAAGAGACAACTGGCTCTCCTTATAAAGAACCAAAGGATAACAGGGTCATCACAGTTCAAAATGACAACGTCTACGTACTTGAACACAGGACTGAAAAACCACCTAGCCAAGGCCCCCACACACAAGTACAGGCAACTACACGAAACATTTCAAATGTGGAAAGGTCAGTGAACATCCAATGCACGTATAATGAAGAACATACTCCTTAGATTTCTAGAATCTTTTTTCAATCAAACTGAGATTAAATCCATGTACTATCTCAAGGGAGCTCTCTCTAGAAATCTTTAATTAACAGCATGTGCCAGAGAAAATGACACGGCAGGAAGACGTTGAATTGAAATGATGGTATTCATTGCCTATAAGTGAGACTAATGCTATTTTAATACGTATGTTGGTTTGAATTTCATACAGGACTGGGAAAACGCAGAGACAATATAGCACTGGGTTTCCTCACTCCTACTCTCCTCCTACCTTCTCGACCTGCACTATGTGCAGCATGGCCCGTTACTGCAGTCACTGCCAGCAGGACAAGAACAAAATTAGTTCTGCCATTCATAGATTCAAAAGTTAGAATCAGAACATTAAAGAGAAAACTATTTTTAGTATCCTTGAATACCATTCAACAGGCCTATTAGAGAAAACCTGATACCACTTAGATCAAGTCTCAGGGTAGATATGTGATTTGTGCAATCCTGAATCAAACCAAGCATTTTAGAACTGAACATAACTACCATGTGATTCATTAAGGATATGGCCCACTATTATTTCTTTCCTGAACAGTTAAAGAGTTTGTCATTTTTAAAACAAAAACAAAAACAATAAAAAACCCCAACAACAACAACAACCACCACACGGAATTGGTAATAAGATTATTCTATGTTAAACATGTTACATATGTGTAGCATTTTCTTCTCCACTAGATAGGAGTATATATATCTTCCTACAGCTTGATTATAATCAAACCTGCTGAATATGAAAAAAAGCATTTCAAAGAACTGATAAATTATTCTGTATTACTGTCTTGAAATTTTCTCTTTAACTCATGTTAATTTGAATTAACATGAAATTTAACTGGAAATTAACACTAATCACTCTATATAATGATGAATCACTCTATACAACGATTGTGATGAGATGTATTTCCTTTAAAGGCATTATTGTTCTCAGAGAGTGGGAACCATGAAAGCATAATCTAAAACAGCTCACAAAATTTATTAAAACCATTTGGCAATATTTTAATCTCCTTTTTGGCCACACTACATAGTATTGACTCATAGAATGGTTTGGGTTGGAAGTGAACTTAGAGATCATCAATTTTCAACCCCCCTGCCATGGGCAGGGACGCCTCCAACTAGACCAGGTTGCTCAAAGCCCCATCCAGCCTGGCCCTTAACACCTCCAGGGATGGGGCAGCCACAACTTCTCTGGGCAACCTGTTCCAGTGCCTCACCACCTTCACAGTAATCTAAATCTACCCTTTTTTTAGTATAAAACCATTACCTCCCATCCTATGATTACACTCCCTGATAGAGTCTCTCCCCACCTTTCCCATAGACCCCCTGAAAGTACTGAAAGGCTGCAATAATGTCTCCCTGGGGATTTCTCGTCTCCAGGCTGAACAGCTCCAACTCTTTCACCCTGTCTTCATAGGAGTGGTCCTCCAGCCCTTGGATCATCTTCACGACCCTCTTCTGGATCCACTACAAATAAGTCCTTCCTCTGTTGGGGACCCCAGAGCTGGACAGAGTACTCCAGGTAGGGTCTGGAGATGCAGCCAGGTATGTATGAGCACAAGATAAATGAGAAAAGACTTCAGTTTTTTCTAATGGATGAGATAAAGGGAACCATTTCTTCTATCTAATCCACTCTAAACTGAAGAAAAAGAATCTGTACCTGATCCAGCTGGAGCTTGCCCCTCAGAAAACACATAAAGAGCTCAAAGAGAGAACCGTGCCGTGGAGAGAAGGTGGCAGTCTGACAAACATCAATCTAAATGGCCCTTAAGCCCCTGCCTCGCCTTTTCAAACTAGCAGAGAAATTATGACAAATGTAGTTATAGTTTATAAACCAGATTTCAGTAATTCAATCTGGATACCTAAATGGGCAGGTATTACCCCAACTGCACCCAACATCTAGTATGACACAGTACAATATGCCACATTCAGATACAGATTACGGGGTTTACAGTTACATTCCCACCAAGGTCTGCTCAAATTTATCTGCAAGAGTCTAGATCATTCATCTCAGGCTTAATGTTTCCAAAGTAAGGCAAGAGTGGAAATGCTTTAAAAAAGCTTTTTTTCCATGGGAAAAGTGAAAAAAAAAGAATGGAAATTAGAAGGAAAAGGGGGCAGTGAGCCTACAGAAAGGAGAATGCCAGGCAATGTCTCCAAAATGCAGCCTCACAAGGCAGGTACATAAAATGCTGCGCACTTGTCAGCTAGGTAAAGACAAAAGAGGAACAGTAAAGAAACCACCAAAAAAATCCATTCTTAACAGCCATTTTTAGCTGTTCATGTAAAAAAAATTGTTACTGTGTCCCTTTTAAACAGTGCTAAGTAGGATGAACGTTTAAAGTGCAAATTACCTGTAAAAGCTACAGACAGTAAGGAAGACATAGATCTGAACTGACTGTTGACCATTAACAAAGCATCTGCTGCTACTACTACCCACATTAATTTGCAGTCTGCATTTTAAGTGCTTATCAATCTTTTAACTTATCTTTTTTTTTTTCCTTCCTGCTGTGGTAAGCTCCATAAAAGATGGAAGAGCTAAAGAGGATTAATTTTCTTTGAATTACATTCAGCAGAGAAGTCACAGCAGTGTCAGTTTCTCACATCTTGCAAGATACTTACCTTCCTGGTGGTTTGGGTTCATTTTTCCCCTTCCTCTTAAGGGAAGTCTTGGAAACACCCATCGTGCTAACTATTAAAGCAGAAAGCTTTTTTGATAATTTAACCATCATTACGTGCCTGTCAGCTGTGCTCTACATGCTATTTGAGTTCTTTTCTGATTTTATTCTTTTCCTAGGCTTCCTGAGTCTTCTAGAAGGGAAGCCTTCCCTACTAGGCATGAAGTGCCTTGATGATTGCATCAAGTACCCCAGCCTATTTCCAAATGAAAGAGCCTCAAGCTTCAATAGTTTTACAAGCGCTGTTCTCTGAACAAATACTTTGTCCTGAAAAACTTCATTCACTTCCTACTGGTATCTAGCCTAACTTCAAATAAAGCACAAGGCCATGACCATCACATTTAAGAACTGACTAGCCATTTGGGGCTATTCAGTGAGTAATGTTACTCATGTACATGAGAGTACGCAAGTGGATCCGACCTTCAGAGAATGCCGAGCAGACAACCTTGTCAAAGCAGGCTTGACAAGGGCTCTTCAAGCTGGACACCCAAAAAGTGGAAACGTCTGGTAACCACACCACTTTCAAAATGCTGAAGATCAGTGTTTGTTTAATAATTCTCAGGTCCGCTTGGGGGTTGGAGGAGGAGCCCAATTTGACATTGTTTCCATAACAGATATACTTTAAGCATTGTTGATTTGCAATTGTTTAATGCACTTTACCAGGGATACCATTTCCTTAGTATGTGAAAAATGATTTTTTTTATATTTAAGAACCTTGATTGTAAAACGCATCTTCATAAACAGGATAAATAATGCATTTCTAACTACTTACTTTTTTAACTAGTGTCTTCACTGCATAGAATTACAAAGCGGCATCAGATAAACCAGTCTTTTTTCTTATCTTTGCTAAATATTTCTGCACATCAGCAGAGAAGGAAAACAAGGAAAAACCACATAAGGTATTCTACATTTGCCACCAATTTCACTCTCAGCAGGGACAATTTCTATTGGAATTCAGAAAGCATTAACTACACTACAGAACTTCAGAAAGAAAAGATCCAAAATTAGCCCTATTCCAGTTCTTTCCAGAGTTTGTCAGCTATTTTTTTGGCCTTTAACCACCTGCTCAGAATGCAATAATGAGTGTGAACCATTATACCTGAGACTTAACAGGACATCTATGTAAACAAGATACATGTTTTATTTAAATACTTGCATCAGAGTTATCTCATATTTTCTCAAGTCTCATCGCATCCTTACAGCATGAGACAATATTTAAGGGACTATAAAATCATGCTAAATGCACACAAAATACATGCTCTTGCATCTATTTACTATTTGTGCTACAACAATTAACGAGGTGGCACAGTGTTGGGCACTGCATATGTAGAAAGAAGACTCTCTACTTGAAAACAAAGCAATCCACACCAAGACAGCATGTGATTGTGATGCTGCTTAAAGACATGAAGGAGAAAAATTAGAAACTTTAGGCCACGTTCCTTACGTAAACCAGATCTGCACACAGGAATAAAGTTAAGAATCTCTAATTTGAGGCGGGAGGGTAGCAGATCTAGATTCAGAAACTGCCTTCCTGTTTAATTTGGTTTAGCATTACTGTAGAAACAACCTTTTTCTGTTTCTACAGGAAAAGAGGGGGACCAAGGGAGGGTTGAATGAGGAAATATGCCTACTTTCTTACGTAGACATACCTGAACAAACCATTCATGATTTCTGAGGCAGGCTGCCATTCCTGTATCAAAATAACACTTTTCTACATCTTTTAACAACAACAACAAAAAAAAAATCTGCAAATACCAACTTACCTCCATGCATAAAAATTAACACAATGTCAAATACTTTTAAAAACCTGCTTGAAATGAAGTGCTGAAATGCTGAACGCATCAAAGAGCAAATATATCTTATCATATGTCCACAAAGATCTTAAAGATGCATATTGGTTTACTTTAAAGTCTTCAGTGTCAAGTTGTTAGCAGTTATGCAGCTGGGATAAGAGACAGAATTGTTGTCTCTCAGGTCAATGGTCACACTAATAGACTTGCAAAGTAAAGCTGATAAATAATCAATCCTTTGGGGCCAAACTTATATGTGCATTGGATATATTAGCCCTCTAATGTTGTCAAGCCTCTTTTTACAACACATCTCTGTTCACAGGTATAACCATACTATTATGGTCACATGCTTTCACTCTGTTTTGTAAGTAATTTTTTGTTTCAAATGAAATAGCATCAACAAGAGAGACAAACACAACTTCTAGTTTTCATGTCGAATTACTCTCTTGGACAGCCCCTCTTGCCCCTAACCCAAAAAGCCAAAACCCTGCAGGAACCATCCTCAAAAAGCTTACCATCTCACTCAGAAGAGTGTCCACAAAGCAGGATACATTCTTAGGCCAGTAAGAACAAATCAAATAGCAGCAATCATTCTACCTTCCTTGGCAGAAGCTGAACCATCACACAAGCAGTAACAGTACAAGGCTGGACAGCAGATTACACCTGTAAAACAAAGCCTTGATCCTGCTGGCTAAGTGAAAGAAAAAAATCCCAGCTATGAAAAACTCCTGACAGAGATACAGGCCACTCCATAACATATAATCATTCAGCACGTTTCCAATAAAGAGGTATCTAAGTCAACGAGCGGGTCTTCCACCACACTGAGCGCAGCTTTACTTTTCTTTCCCGTATTGTTGAGAAATCTGTGCTAGCAAACCCTGACAAAGCCTGTTTTGAACTGCTTTGAATATTCTTCACAATCAGGGTCAGACTGACAAATACAGACTGGTGACAGCTAGTACCTGAATGCTGGAAACACCTCAAAGTTGTCAAATGAATGTCTATTTTATACTTACCTAGTATTTTACACTTTAATGAATGTCTATATCTTGCTACTATTTCACACTCCAGGTTTTGATAATAGGCTTTAATAATACCTAATATTGAGTTACTTTCCTTAGTCCTTTGTAGCATGTGCTTGAAAGACATGACAACTGACCTCTTAGAAAATACTGAATAGACATGATGAAAAATTTATATTCTTTCAAGAAAAAAAAAACAACACACTAAAATCTTTAGAGGAAAAGTGTTAGTTTCACTGCATTACCATTCAAGTAAGCAATTTTATATGTAGCAATTTCTGCTTCTCAATTTGACTGATCAGAAGATTTATACAGAAATCACTAGCTCAAGAAAGCCACGGTAGATGACATCAGTTTTCCCCCACTTTTCTGTCAGAAATACATTTAAATGAACAATTGCTCAGGCCTTCAGTACAATCTATAAAATCAGTGCAGATCATTCACTTCTGAACACATTATAAGGAAGGTTAATAAATTTAACTCCTGCTTTACTGTCAGACTAATGAGTTGAAACTTGAGAACAAAATATCAAGATTAGAAATAGGTATATTCGTTTCCATTTACTGACTGGAATTCTACAGACATTCATATTTCACAGCAGCCCAAATCTAATACCAACCTTTAGTTTATATATCCTGGGCTGGTGACAGATACACTTCTTTTTTCATCTCTAATCAGAGCATTTCTCTAACTCCAAAAGGCTATTATTCTCTCAATAAGCATTTCACTTCTTTTTTTAATTATTATTTGTACTTGCCTCTATTGTGATCAGGCACTATGTCGCTCTTAGCTGTGCTTGGGAAACCAAATAAATGACAAAAATTCTCTTATGCATTCATGTCGTTCCTATTGAAAAGTCATGTAAATAGCAAGACATTCACTGAAAAGCTGTCCTCCTTTCTCTTTGAAGCCACATTCTACCAGTCAGACATCTCATTGATTTGTCTACAATGAATCCTTAATTATCCAGTAATGAGAAATTTCAGGTCTTCAGTTAGCCACCAGATGGAGCCCACATAGTCCTGAAATGTCGTACAAGCATATGGCTATTAACCAAGAAAAATTAGCACAAATTTTGTGAAGCAGCTACAGAATACATCCTGTAAATCAAGCCAGGCTCCATATGTGAACTGAATTTCATAGAATTTAAATTACACTCACCATATGTTTTTAACCTGCAAAAAACCAAAGTCTGTGGTTTCATCTGTATGATTCTCTACCAATAAAACAGCTGCTGACGTTTTTGTTTTTTGTTTTTTGGTGGTTTTTTTTGTTGTTTTTTTTTTTTTGCAATATATAATTTTGTAAAAACTACAGAGGAATAATAAAAATGCCACCTCACCAATGTTAGAATAGATTACTCCACTTCAAACTCAGTTTAAAATACTCCACTTAAAGCACAGATTTACTGTGTTTCACTCATTTTAAACACAGTTGTCTTCAATAATGACCAATGCTTTATTTATTGGCAGGGTTGTTTTTTTTTATAAAGAAAAATAGTTAGATGCTTAGATGAGATCTAAGTTCCAGTGATTCCATAAGGCACATAAAAACTCTGCACAGACCCACAGCTGGTCTCCTCAGCAACGTTACTGATATCCAGTTTCTGTAATCATACAGACAAGCAGCTTAATTCAAAACACAAAATAGGGAGAAAGAAAGTGATTATTTTTCTTGGTTTTAGCAATTGTGCAGTTGTAATTTCATTTTGTGTTTTCTCCTTGGTGCCTAACTCCCACTGTGCGAGTAAATACTGCTGGGTACACTACAAGAGTAAACTGAGACTCCATTCTGAAAAAGCTGATTTTAAGTTTTTCCCTGAAACCTTATCTGATGGAAAATTTATGGCTTCACTTATAGTGAATTAGAGAATTACAGCATTTCCTATGGGCTTTTTTTGACTTGTAGAGATCTACATTTAAAAACCCTATGCTGTTATTTTATTAAAACACTAATGATTTTATGATTTTTACACTCCTGTAAAAAATACTGTTAGGACACAAAGAATTTGGAGAGAAAAACATAAGTTTTACAGATACTTGATTATAAAGGTGGAAAGGGAAAAAAAAACAACCAACCAAACAAACAAACAAACCCACCCCACAAAAACATCAGAGCATCCCATGAAAAACGTGCCCACAGTTACTTACTAGAGTTGAGGCAAAAAGAAATCCAACATCATTTGATTAGAAAATAATGATTTATCTCCTAAATCAGGAAATCTTTTTCAGTCCACAACAGAAGTCTTAGTGAAATCCTTAAGATGCACACACACACATACTTTAAAGCCAGTAGTGCCATTTCCTGGGAAGGACTCGGGAGTCTAGTTTGGAGCAGGGAAGCAAAATGGGGTCTTCTATATCTCAGATACATTTGGCCAAGATACAGGTGTCTCTGTCTCAGAATAGAGATGATCAGTAGCTGGCGGGTGAGCCACATCGCCACAGTACCATTACTGTCCTGTGCCACCTACCTGCTTAATCCCAGGACTCCTCCGTTAGGCCATTCTAACAAAATTCAAGTGTTCTAAGATGGTTGGACTAGATGACCTGAAAGGTCCCTTCCAATCTAGGCAATTCTATGATTCTTCAGAGCTGCATTTCATAACTAATGGAAACTTCACGTCTTACTGGGGTTAGTGGAGAAGATGAGAGGTCTGGAGACTTCACATATTACTGGGGTTACTGGAGAAGATGAGAAGTAACCAACCCCACTTCTAACCATATAATTCCACTGCTATGCTCTCTTTAGACTACAGGAAACAACTGCTGTGTATTTAAAACAACAAGCATATCTTTCAGTTTCCTTTTTAATTCATAACCATCTCTCCAGATACTGTTAACAATATTGTGACTTTAAACATATTTTACAGCCAAATAACATTAAAGTGTGGCAATTAGTGCCTTTTAACACTCACAGTCTGATTTGTGAAACAGGATTTTAAGTAACAAGCCATCTGTTGCTCTCAATTCTAATTGTTGCACTAATTATGGTTTTTAATAGTGATCCTAATTTAGATCACACTTTATCACCAGGAAATAAAAGGCAATATTTGTTTTCATCGTTTTACTGAGATACTATGAATATTTTCATCTGTTCTAGTACAGAAACAAAGATCAGTCTCTGCTGAAATGGAAGTGCACTTTTGTACTTGGAAGGAGCATAGCAGAAGCAAAGACAAAATAATGTTAATAGACCCAATTTATCTTTGGGCCACCTTTTCTAGAAAACACTTTTCTACCATTTGTACTAAGCGGCCTCCGTGGTTGTAAAGACACAAATAACCACTAACCCATGCCATATAGCAAAAAAAATTACCGACAGATATTGCAGATTCCTTGCCATGCCAGAATCTATACTAAGCCCACAAACAGCCAGAGAACTCCTCCTGCATAAGAAAACCCTTCAACATAAAGAAAAAGTGGGAGTTACTCTGAACCATCTTTGTTTCCTGGTGGTGAGAGTAAACCAGAGGACACAGGTGGTCAAAAATGGAAAACTTATTCAAGAAAATAGTCTGCATCTCAAACATGGTTTGGCTCAGTCAGCCAAGGTCCCTTTGTCAGGAACTCAGCCCAGGCTGACCTGAAATTAGACATGGCCTTAAGTCAAAGTTCTTAAAAGCCAGACCACGGTGACCTCTGCATAGTTTAATAGAAAAACATTAGGCTAAGACCAGAGTGAAAAAAAGAATATCTAAAAGAACATACAATTTTAAGGCTAAAATACTGCCACAAACTTCTTATGAGAGTTAATACATCCCAGAAAGAAACTGTGTTGGTTGGGAAATATACCTTAACATAAATAGTTATGTATCTGCTTACTAAAAACCTCCACTTAGCCTCCTTCACTTTACCATTGCTTCTATAATGCCATGACAGAGATTGGAGGTATAAGAGCACAATACCTTCTACAACCTAAAACCATTTAGCAACTTAAAGCTCTTTCTTAATTGCATGACAGTATCAAGGACGCATACGTTGTGCTTAGATAAAATCTACTTTCCATTTCAACACTGAAATCTCAAGATAAATGTTATCAAAATGAAAGGGTATTTGACCTTTGCTTTAGGCTATCAAAAAAACTCAACCAACCCAGCTACAAAACTGAAATGAGAATGACATCATGGACCTTACTGTAATCTAAAACTGTCCCCATCTGAAGACAGAGCAGAGCAAAGGAGGTTTGGGCTTTTTCCAGGTTTATATTCTTAACATCTCCCTTCATCAGCACACTACACAGACTTTTTCAATCCATTCCATGAGCAGGAAATTCAATTTTCAGTAAAACAAACATTTTCCATATGAAAATCAGGAGATAGTGAAAATATTGAAATTTATTAATAAATTAAATGTCCCCATGAGAACTGCAGCAGATAATAAAAGGAGATCACGTTCAAACAAATGACCAGATTCAAATAAATAGAAAGCTGATCTTTTTTTTCTCCCAGCTGGATAAGACAGCTCAGCTAAAATACATCTCATGGCTCTGCAAAACTCTCTGAAAATTATTTCTACTGAGAAAGATCATCCAGTTCAATCATGTGAAATAGCCTGAGCCAATCGGAAAACACAAAAATTACTCAGCAACTTTCATATAAATTGCCAGTTTCACCTTTCGAGCTGAACTCTAGTTTCACCATTAAAAGTTATAATTTACTCATGCTGAGAGGTGTTTGAGATAAGCATAGGAAAACTCAGAAGGTATCTGAGATGCCACTCCGTGGTAACCATTGGGAAATGTTAAGTTTGAATGGCAGCTCTGCAGGCTCCAGCTTAAAATACAGCCTGAACAGCAGCATTACGGGCAACGGGCACTGGGGAGAGAAGAACCCAAGCTCTGTGAGCAGCTGAGTTGAGGATTTTTTTTCCCCCCTTCTGATCTTTTTAACAAGGTTAAATTCAGTCAAAATTCAAATGCTGAGCAGGAGTCATATAGAAACATTATCTGGTTATTTGAACATCTGGGACAACTGAAATCATCATTACCTTTGTCTTCTTTGTTCATATTCAGAGGCAAAACAAACAAAGCATTGTTTTATTTTTAACCTTCTAGGACTGAAGAGGGTGAAAACAATACTCATTTTTAGTTCCTCATTTACTAAGTCCTTTATTACAAAATTTAAACAGAGGTGGAGGGTGTATGTTGAAGTATTGAACAAAACATACTTGGCTCTACTTTATCCTCAGGATCTAAGATTTAATTACAATATAGTCTCTGAGCCTCTCTTTTAGCATTACTTGTAGCTTCAACTTTGAATTTACCTATTTGTCAGACAGTGTGCAGTTCAAGAAAAAGAATCAGGGTTCTGTTAATGCCTGATAACAATTATTTATCTTTTTTTGGAGTACCCCACTGACAGCATATCCCCAGTTTTGGAAAAACAAAATGAAACAGACCACAAACAGAAAAAAAAGACCACAAACAAAACAAAACCAAAAAAGTTAACAACAAATAAAAAATCCATCACCTCAACCCAGCAGTGAAATACAACGATACACTTGATCCAAGTAAAAAAACCACAGGTGCCCCAGCTGCCAGGCTGACAGCTACTCTCTTTATTCCACCCAGGAACTCCAGAGAAAGGAGACCAGGAAACAGCAACGATATTTTTTAGATTGCAATGACTGAAATCACAGTTGTGACACATTGGTTCTGCTGCAAGTACTGGAACCACCGAAATTAAAGCTACTTTAGTAGCCTTACGTTGTGTAGATGCTTGGGAGATATTCTGGTGGTGGAGACCAGGAAAGTAACCAGACAGAAATATATTTATATTATAAAGCAATTTTGTAATGGTTTGATACATACTAATGTAGTGTCTTATTGGTTTACAGTGTAACTCTTTATTAAGGACCAACTCCTCTCTGCTTTATCTGCATGAATCAAACTACACAGAAAACACTTCTTTTTTCTTATTACAAATCTTAAACAGGCTGAACACATTCACGTAGGTTCTGCCCCACTTCCACCATCCAGCTTCCACTGGGGTGAAGGGGGAAGGAGTAGCTGCCCATCCATCCCCAGCGCCCTCCCAAGCACCACGTATCTGCTGAGAGCAACACCAGGAGGCGATTTGAAGACTAGTGTTTGCCAGTGTCAGAGAACAGAACATTGCCCCCCAAAACAGGTGGTAAGTTGAACAGAGCTTGTGGCAAAAGCAAAAATGCAGCGCAATGTTTTCACCACTGACAAATTTTCTCAACTGTATTCTGGCCAAACACCTAGTCCTAAACCATCACCACGAGCTGAACCACTGGGTGTTGTTTACCCCTGCACAATTCTGTGTTGCTATGACTTTACCAGACATAGTCAAGGACTCTGGGCCTGTCCTCTAGTGAGCTCAAAGCAGGTATTGACAAGAGTAAATGGGCATAAACTGGGATGCAAGAAGTTCAAAGTTCCATCTAAAGACGAGGAGGAACTTATTTCTTGTGAGGGTGTCAGAGCCCTGGAACAGGCTGTCCAGGAGAGGTAGTGAAGTCTCTGTCTCTGGAGACATTCAAAACCCACCTGGACACGTTCCTGTGTAACCTGCTCTGGGTGACCCTGCTCTGGCAGGTGGTTGGACTAGATGATCTCCAGAGGTCCCTTCCAACCCCATATCATTCTGTGATGCTGTGAAATTTGGAGCAAGGCCTCCCCAGCAGAACTGCTGGTGATACAGGTACAGAAGCACAGAGGCACAGAAAACAGTCACTGCCCAAAGCTGTCACTGGTCTGGCTGTTTCTGCTGCAAGCAAACATAACCTCCATGAACTCTTTTTCCCTTACATCTCTCCCTAATGTTTTAAGTTGATATTCTCTGCTATGAAAGAATATTCAGCTCCAGGACTGTATGCCTTTAGAGAGTCTTGTCAAATAAACACTGAGTTTTCTGATGGTCCTCAAAGCAAATCCATCTCTCCTGGGACAATGTTATATTGGTCAAAGCACTGGAAACAGTCAAGAATATATTTGCTTTGATGACAGATGAAATGTGAAAAGTACTTCGGTACTAGGTAGTGTTACAAACAAACCAGTTTTCAATAGTACAAGAAAAAAATCAAGTAGTACTCACACACGTATCAATACTATCTTTTTTGTTTTTCCATTACCTTGGCTTCTACAATAAACAGGTCATCTTTAGCCAATTTTGTATTCTAGGAATACATTAAGACTAAAACTACCCAACTGCAGGGTTCATAAATTTACAGAAATGATATAACAGGTAAAGATTTTGTCTAGAGGATTTCATACTGCTCAATTTTAAAGCACCAAATTTTTCTTTCACTATGCACTTCTTTTCTGGATACATCTTTGTGAACAGCTGGATGTTGAAAATATTTATTTATTTAGAGATAAAGTGGTTGATGTGCATATTAAATATATTTTATTTAATATTAAAAAAATGGATCTCAGTGCTGAAAGCATAAACATTTACTCATATTGAAGAAGTAAACCATACTCATAATTTCATGTTAAGATTTTCAAACCATAAATTAATGTGAATAAAGCTACATAATGCCAGCTAATTCAAAGTCACTGTATAGAATCAATACAGTTGAAAAATATCTTTGAAGGAAGTCATAAAAATATTGTATTTGCATTCCTTTTCCCAAGTGGATTCCTCATAGAGTTTCACAGATATTAACGAGGCTGCTCAGAATTATCTGAAGCAACACTGGCTGAAAATAAGAAGTACCCTATCAGTATTGGCATGCACTGAAGAGTTAATGTTTCTTGTTAAATGATCACCTGGGGGCATTAATAAGTGAAGATTTCTAAATAACTAGACAAATGGATTCAGTGGGATCGATTAAATGCAAGAATTCATCTTTCTCAGTGAACTTATTTTCTTATTTCATTTTCTCTCTCTCTGTTTTTGCTATGTGTATAAACACAAAGCATGCTTTTCTGCCAGAGATATTTGCTTTTCTTCTCCGCTGCAGCCATGTGTGCCCCGCTGGGACTCTGCTGCACTGAAGGGTTGAATGCCAAGATATCGTGCCCTCTAGTGAGACACTCAGCTTCTCCAGCTGCTGGAGTGATGCCTCATCAGGAATCCTGCACCACACCACCAGAGGATTCTGTAGCCTGAATGAAAACTAGAGGAGAAGTACAAATCTCTGAATAAAGCTTGCTCCCTACTGTAACAGAAGAAGAGTCACAAGCTATTACACAAAATTAGCTGCAAAAGGCAAGAGATACAAAGGATAGCAGGCAAAAATATTCCACACACACTTCAAGAGCAAGCAGGAAATGAAATGAGAAGTGAATGTAACTGAAAGACAACAACAAGAATGGGAAACCTCTATTTTATTAATCAATATCAGCTTCAGCTTTCACTGGATATCTGTTCACGATTAAATTTGCTGATAACTAGCATCAGCAGTGGACAAGAACCAGCTTATAAAAGAGATAGAATTGGCTAAAGATTCTCAGTTGTCTACAAAGGGCTGATGAAATTCAGCCTACAACATTAGAATTAGAAGAATCAACCTCAATTTTACATTTGAGGAATTAGGAGAAGAGGGATCCAGAGGATCAGAAAATCTCATGGGTTACCCTTAAAATGCAGCAATAGTGGGTAAGAACAGGAAAATTATAGACCAGCTCAATACTAATTCTTGGGAAAATACTGCCAAAAAAAACATTCTAAAAATAATTTGTAAGCACACAGAAGGAAAAGAGTGATGGACCCTATCAAAAAGTCTGTTCTCATTTTTTCTGCTGATCTCATTTCTTTCTGCAGAAGAGACAGAGGATTTGGTAGAGGGGTAGGTGCAGTGGGAGGTTTTATCCAGGTTTTGGATGGTTGGTTAATGTGGCATGCTCATACATGATAGGATAAAATAGTCAGAATCAAAACATTGCCCAGGAAGAGTCATCAGAAGTTCAGTGTCCAATGGGGAAACACACAAAGCAAGGTTTTGCAGGAGCCTGTCCTGCTTCTGGTGCTATTCAACATGGCTTTTAATGATTTAGGTGAAAGAATACATGTATTAAATTTGCAAACTGAAAGCCACAGCAAGCACATCAGACAACAGATGCAATTAGGATTCAAACCAGAAAATGCACTGGGAGAAGGTACGTAGAAAATTACGCAGCTCACAAAGGGCAGAGGCAGAATTCCACAAGCCCTCCCTGTGGAAGCAGCGGAGATACAGTGAATCACAACACGATCGCGAATCAAGAACATCGGGCTGCTAAAATATACACACATTGTTTTAAAGCATGAAATGACTCTCCTACCATCCAGCTGAAGGCTTACAAGCATAGCCTGGTACAAATTCCAGTCTGGCCACAGAAGGGTATGAATCAAACGGGCATAGGACAGATGAGCGGTGGGAATGATCACCAATGCAGAATTCATCACCAACGAAAAGAGATTGAAAGGATTTGGAAGTTTTAGTTGCAGAAGACTAAGCTCCCTTTGAAGATAAAACCTTCATAGTGGATTTCAGATATGGAAGCATAAGAAATTAGAGTAGACAAACTCTTCCATTACACCGTAGGGAGGAAAGTTTAGTTGGATATTTAAAGCTTTTCAATAGCAAGAAACAACTTTTCAGTAGTAAGGAAAATTACATATTGGAAGAGACTGGGGAATCTGCATCACTGGATATTTTCAGGAGGAAATTTGACCTATCACAAATACAGTTCATTCTGCTTTTGAGCAAGGTCTCTGTTTCAAGTCCTGTTTTCTGCAGTAGACTACACGATGGCACCAATTTCTTTCATGAGGGCAGGAAACTGATAAGCAGAATTGAGGATGAACCTCATATCCAGCTGAGCAAAAAATTTCAGCGTGTAAAATCAGTTTACTTACAGGGTAGGTCCAAAAGGTCCTATTTCTGCTCCCTGAGGGATGGAAGCTGCAGAAACAAGAAACACGTAAATTCTCTTTATGCTGGACACTAAGTAAGCAGCTTCCAGTAATGAGAAGCTACAAATAAGAGATGCAAAGGTATAAAAATAAATCTACAGAGCTGTTACCAAGACAATGATTAAAAATTTAATAAGGATAGAGCTTTACTGTGATTTTAATTCACATTTCTGGTAGCTGGTGAGTTGTGCAGCTGATATGACCAAAGTACTGTACTGCTCTCCTTTATCAATACCATTGACACCATTACCTAGTGCTTGTAAGGCTCATCTCCCCTCAAAAATCAATATCAACAGACAGTTGGGACTCAGTGCAACAGCCTTTGTGGTGGTTCACTGATTCTTCTGGTAATACCATGTCATTGTTCTTCAGAAGAAGTAGACATTTGCACTCTCTCTATGCTTTGGAAAACAAAACCAAAAATAAGTCACTTTCTCAACTATAAGCAAAACCAATGACACTCTCGTTTCAAGTTGGAGACAATTCACTTCTTAGGTGCTATTTTCTTGAGAAAGTCGTGAAGAAAAAAAAAATACACATAAAGGGCCTTCTTAAACTGACTGCTTGCCAAAATATCAGCTAAAACATGTTTCTACTTCTTTTCTGCAACTGTTGTTGCTTCAAAATCATGAGAGAAATGTTACTGAATCTGATGATTTTCCACTATGGATATTGCTTATGGGGTTAGAAAATTTGCTTTCAAAGTGCCTAGCCTGAGAAGCTGATATATTGTTTGCTTGTCAAACAGCTTGAAGAGCTAGACAATACCATTAGACATGGTATTGAAATGATGAATGGATGGATGGATTATCCTCACCTGCTGTGTGTTGTTTGCTAAAGGCATTTTAGTAATACTTCCTGCTCCTTTCAGTTCTAACAAATTGCCTTCAAAATGTGCAGTCATCTAACTTAAAAACAAGACCCCCAAAACAGAAAAGCAAAAATCACAGTAGTAAATGCAAGTACAAAGGTATAGTGCACATTGCTTTGCTAGAAAATGTTTCTACTTGACTTTAGTTCAAAGTCACCTCTGAAATATGAGGCATATTCCTTTTTTAAGGACCTGATGATGAACTTCTAAACATTTAAAACCTTTATGACATTCCATTGCTATTTCTAGCCTTATCAGTTTCTTTTGTCTGCTTCTGTTCTCCTGTTCATTTCTTTTCCTAGGCATGAGCAATTAATACCTCATGGTTTCCATTCAGTCTTGGAGTGTGATATATTTTATTGTCCTGATTTCTTAAACTCTTAAGAAGTGTATTTTAATAACTGAATGTATTCACATTGGTCTTCTATTGTTTCATCTTTTTCCAGTTTCTGACATAGCAGGTAGAGCAGAGGATAAATTTTAACATTTAAATAAAAAAAAATAAAAAAATAAAAAAAAAAAAAAAAAAAATAAAAAAAAAAACACTGAAGAAAATTTCCCCTCTATTATCTTCCATAAAGCACATGGAAAATAAGGCAGTGATTGGCGACAGCCAATATGGCTTCACTCAAGGCAAACTGAGTCTGACAAATTTGATGGCACAAGCCAGTAACGTGACTTGCAGCCCAGAAAGCCGGCTCCATCCCAGCTGCATCAAAAGCAGTGTGGCCAGCAGGTTGAGGAAGGTGATTCTGCTCCTCTGCTCTGATGAGACCTCACCTGGAGCACTGCATCCAGCTCTGCAGTCCCCAACATGGACTTGTTGGAGCGAGCGTGTCTCCATGACAGCTTTTAGCATCATTTTGCATTTCTACTGGGGTGAGAAAGTCTAGAAAGGTAGGCAGAGAAAAGACTTATACAAGAAGTAATGCTCATACAGCCAGTTCTTAGGTTCCCTTGGTATGACTTTAAAACATACATTAAGGTATTGTGCATTATCCAAGAGCCAAATAAACTCAGAGTCACAAAATTTTAGTGACTGGTACACTGTAAAAACTTTGGCAGGGAAGTCCCAGACTTACCACCTTTTATTTTAGGCCTGGAAAACTACTTTAAAAAAAAAACAAAAAACAAAAAAACAAAAAAAAAAAAAAAACAAAAAAAAAAAAAAAAAAAAAAAAAAAACCACAAAAAACCACTATCAGGNCAGCTAACATTCCACAGAGATAATAGGTACCCGTTTCATCATTAGTTAGCGCAGTCCTCTACATCTTCCTTACAACCTAAGATAATCAAATGTGGAATGAATACTAAAGAAGGCATAGATTGTAATACTCCCACCAGAGAGACATTTGGTCCTTTTTAACAGTAAAGTAGGTCATTATTCAAAGTTTGTTTCAAAAATGGACTGAAGACATGAGTCAATCTCTCTTTTGTCTAATTCACTCATCTCTGCCATTACCACTGTAATGTTACCTTTAGTGAGGACTGAGCGGTCTACTGGGTTGCAGCCTAGTAATAGAATTATTCGCATATACTTCATTAACCCACAAGTCTATAATGGATCTTATGCTATCATTATATGTGTAATGAAAGTTTGCCTCCTAAGTAACATCACACACTTATTTAAACCAGCTGGCTGCCTTTGTGTAGTAGTAATATTTCCAGTCTAATAAATCATTTTTTTCTCTTATCCTTCACTCACCTAGAGGCTGCAGTATATATTACAAAGTAGCAACCAGTAAAATATTTTAAAATAAAACCCTCTGAGTTAAAAGTACAGTAGAAGAGCAAAACAGTTTTTCACTCTGCAGAAATAATAGCAGCTCAAATTTATTCTGCCTTTAGAACAACACATTCTTAAAGCATAAGACTTCTTCCTTCACAAAATGAAATTTAAATGCTAATATCCACAAGGCTGCAGTCCCTCACCCACTTAAGTTTAATCAACATACTTCTCTGATAACAGAGGTGTCTCAGAGCTAGAAATCTAATCTAGTACTTGCAAGAATTCTGAAGCAGGTTTGTCTAGAGAAAGATTCTTCCCACACTAAAAGAAATGTTGACAAACATCTTCCTGGACTTGTTTAGAAACAGAATCACAGAATTACTTAGGTTGGACAATGTTCTTGAGAACTTCTACTCCACCTTCTCAGCTCAAGCAGGTTACCCAGGATTACTTGAGTTGAGAGCGTCTCACTTAAACGTTTCCATCATGTCCAGCAGCATCTTAGGACAGTCAGCACTGAGCAGCTTCGTATCAGTTTCATACCAAATACCTTTGGGATCCCAAAGTCAGATCTATCCTCTGGGATAGATCTATCTAGATCAGATCTGTCCTTTGGGATCCCAAAATCAGGTCCATCTTATGACCCTAAGGCCTGGTCTACTGAGAGTCTACTATTCCACTCCTATAGAAGTCCAAGTGTTAAACACAGCACACCTAAAGATCTACTTTTTGTCCAGTTGACCAAAATACACTTTGGCTAGATGTTTGAGATTTTGCAAGAATCAGACAAGTGAGGTGCTGGAACTTCTGTAGAAGTTATTCGATCAAAAACCTTAACCAGGTTTGAGACAGAGGCTGAACAACTTCAAGTGATAGTGTAAAATGGCTGTGGCTACAATGCAAGAGATATAAATGACAGGATGGACACACATCACCTGGGTACCCAAGGTTTGTGAAGGACTTGGTGCACGAATCCCAGAGAATGGTCTGCCCTGAAAAATCTGAGTTAACTCCCTTCATCCTCTAGCTGGATGCCCAATCTGAGTTAACTCCCTTCATCCTCTAGCTGGATGCCCGAAATGGTATACCATGCCACCATGCCGTCAATTTTTCCACCCTGTTATTTAGCACGTTAGATATCATTCTGTTGTCAGCATGCTGACTGTTATGATTCACATCCTATGGCATCTAACTGACCCCCCCAGTCACTCCCTGCCTGAGAAGCCTGGCCACCTTCTACAGGGCTGCAGAGTCCATTTTACAAGCAATGCACAACTTAAAGTTCATTAGCAATGTTCAGCACTTTTGAGTCTCGTCTTAACCTTTTTTCCATTGTGCTGACTTCACTTTCCCCGCAGAAATGAAAATTTACAGTGGTAACAGGGACACAATCCTCATTAGCGAAGTGATACAGCTTCACTTCGAGGTATGCCTAAATCCCTGCAATATTCCTTCTATTACTGCACAACCTGCAGTATGCTCGTGCTTATGTGACTGAAAAGAAATGTTGGCTTTGTGCAATTATTCAGAAAATATTTAGTGAAAAGTAACTTCCATGTACTACTTCTGAGCATTCTCTTTGGTATTTGATGTAAATAACAGAAACCCACTTGAGAAAAATATTTGCACCCTACTCGTCTTACCTCTCATCACCAGCACCCATCAAGCTGATCGAGGGCAGCTGGTCAATACTCCCCTGTTTCCCCCTCTGCATGCATGTTTCTGTGCAACATAAGCATGTCAGCACACACCACAAAGCAGGAGAAGGTTTGGTTTTTTACATCTATATGCATGATTACATAAAGCAGTACTGCCTCACATTTGGTTTCTCCAAAATTTATGCAGGCTACTTTATGCAGAATGGAAATCTATAATGGAAGACTCAAACCTCTGTCTTGATTCTATCCTTAGATAATAGGATTTCGGGGAATAAAAATAGGAAAAGATATAATTATTCTCTTTCACAGCACATCTTTACCATATTATCTTCTTTAGGTCAAGACTAAACTCCAATTTGTAGCAAGGGAATTAGAAGAAAATATATTCTTAAGGGTCTGATTAAATATTTAATCGGAGTATGCGCGCCTCTAATTCCCTGGACAGAACTGAAGAGACTGTGAACTCCACAGAGAGCTTAGTGCATCAGGAACAAGATCAATGTTAATTAGAGCAAGATATATAAACTTCTTCCAAAGCCTAAAACATATGATAAGGAATTCAATGCATAATCTTCAGAGACTGGTCAGGGGAATTGAGTCCACTTTTGTTAGTGTTTCCATTAGTAACAGAAACATTTATTCCGAGGTACAGCCACATCAGGCAGTAACTAAAATGCACAAGAAGAAATTAAGAAACACTTCCATCTTGCAACATGCTGCCACAAGAACCCAAGTGGCTGTTTTCCTCGTGTTGGTGATTACTATAAGAATCTGTTTGTTGCAAAGAAATAATTTTTCTTCTCATATAACAAATTATGAGACATCACTGCAGTTACTTCAAAGATTTTTCACTCGGAGATAAAAAGATTTTTGTAGAGAAGCATTATCTCAAGATGTGCTTTATAAGAAAATACTCTGAAAAATTTATTTAGATCAAAAATCCTTTTTAATGGGAAATTGCCCTTAGAAGGTCTTTTTCTTAGAAAATGAAGCACAGTAGAAGTAACTGGGAAAACACAGTTAAAGACTAGAAGATCTAAAAAAAAATTTTTTTTTTTAAAATCTTAAATGCATATTTAACATCATGAGCAATTTAATGTCAGTTTACTAACATAAAATCCACTACCAGCTTATACTACTGAAAGTTCTAAGCAATAATCAGATTTCAAGCCACATACAATAGACCAGGAAACCCTGCAAAGGTTTGGAGAAAAAAATAATAAACCAAGAAGAAAAACTGTTTGCATACAGCTTGTGAGAACTTACACAAGGTGACCTGGTGGATGAGGAGCAGCATTAGAACGCAGGGCTGTCTATTTGATCCTCATTTGCTATACTTCATTAGCTATATATAGTTTCGCTTTATTATCCTGGGGCTCACACACTCCTAAATCAACACCAGCACATACCTAGAGCCACAACTCTGCATTGTGCTGACTTTGAATAATTGCTACATTGATTGGATACCAAGGAACTACAGAAAAAAAATTACAGTAGTTGATGATCTCCCTTGTAACAATCTGTCTTGCCTTGTAAAGTTTTTATGTTAAAAAAAAAAAAAAATAAAAACAAAAAGTTTCAGAGGGTAGGGTTCTTCTGGGAACAGTGTCTAAACAAACATAGAAGCGCTGCTGTTGGCAGCGACAAGCAAATTAGATTGAGAGGCAGACGACGGAAGGAACAATACTGAAGTTGATTTTTTAAAAACTTCTGCCTGAATTCCCCATCTTTCAGCCACATAAAAACTCATCGTCTGAGCTGATATATACTATAAGCTGTTTTCTTTTTTTTATTATTTTTTTTCCTTGACCCATCCGAGCATTAGTTCAGTTACAAGAAGATAAGCATTTTCATTCAGAGCTTGAAAAATGATGTCAAAGAGAAGAGGGGATTAGTCGGGTTATAACTTATCCTGAATGAAGTCACAACTTGAAGTACAAATTCAAGCATTTAAGCTGCAACCCCATCAATGTGATATATTGTTAGTAGTGCTGATAACAGGATTTATAAGAGCACTGCAGATCACCTCTGTGGTATAAATAAATAGAGATTCAAAATGGATATGCAATTCACGTGCTTGGAACTTTTAACACTATTGACTGTCTCAGAGCTCCATCGTTGGTTTGGGGTTCTTGGACCACTTTTCAAAGTGTCCCGAGGAAAAGATGGCCTTCATTTTTATTCACTGTCATTTAGTATGGTACAGAGCATGTAAGTACTGATTACCAACAGAAAGACTGCATTTCTTTTTTACTGTGAAGTTCTCCTGGTACTTTTGAATATGACACTACTGATTAGAAAAGATTTCATTTAAGTCGCAGAAATTTTTACTTGATATTTTACCCGCATATTTGTTTGTGATTTAAATTTTAAAAGTGAATTAGAATTACTATTTATACGTAATTATACGTTAAATAAAGTAAAATGGACTTTGCACTCATTTTACACAAATAAAATCTGAAAGTATTTTGATTATATTTTTAATACTTAATAAATCTGTGGATTTTTTCCTCCATGAGAAATATCAGTTCACCAACTTTTGCTGCTGTTATAATCTAATCTCCAAGAGTTTATGTTTATCATTATCAGAACTGACAAGTCAAAATAACATCATCTAAAAGACTTGCCGTAAGCTTTCTGATGGTAACTTCTGGGAGAGGAGAAGGCCAAAGATGAAGACATGAAAATTGACTTTAAATTAGAGTTGAAATATCACAGAGTCTTCATTACCTAGCAGTTGCAAACCTATTCCAAAACAGATTGCTGAAGAGATAATGGGAGAACTTCTTAATTAAAATCTTATTGATGTACTGTATCTACAGAGATAATTAAATACAACACCAAGTTTTGCATACAAAAACATATTTATCTTGCCAAGGAAATAATTGAGAAAAATTACTTGGTGGTTAAGGCTTGATGTAGATATTTTTGTCAATTGGCTTCTATTATCTGCATCACATGCCAAAGAGCTGCAACGACTGCTGATATTATTTTTTTTAAAACTGACCAAGCAACAAAATACAGAATAGTAAAATAAATGTGCCCCTCTCAATAAATTAGTTCAAGGAAGGTAAGTTCAGCTGGACTGTGAAATGGTCTGGATAACTGACATTTTATGCACTACCCACATTCATCAGCAGAAGCTATAATATGTTTCCCTATTTTAAGCAATCAATGAACTACTAAATGTTCTTTTCTATTTTTAACACACATTTCTCAAAAACTCCATGCAGACCTACCATTGCCAGAACGTACATAAGCCTCACAAAAGAACAGCTCACCATTTATAAACATTGAGAGCCAGCAATATTTGTTATTATTACTTCAGATTTCATTTTCACTGCTAGCCAGTAAAATAAAAGGGAAAAAGAAATATTGCGGAATACATCCATGTTTCAATGGTTATTTTAAAGAACTAGTCCCAGAAAAATACAATAAAAGCACAATATCAGGAAGTACTGAAAACATTGAGCCCACAGAGTATTCATGTCTTAGTAGGAAACACAAGTTCAGAAGGAAACAGACTTCAACTACAGACTGCTTATCTCATTTTAATTAACGCCAAGATGGAACACATGGGAACATCTCAATACGGTTTTTATCATGTTTTACTCTGCTGACAGTCATACTCCAAGTTCAAATTTCAGAGAATATTTTAACAACCCTATTATAATATGAAAGGTCCGAAAACATAACCAACCAAATGCGGACTGGAAGAAAAGCTTATTTTTCTATTTCAAATGCAGTAGATGCTACATCAAGTACTCTTTAAAGCACTAACATCCTGCCTCAATGCTGTGAAAAAGTATTTAGATCTGCAGATAGTCCATTAAAATACATGGTAAGGTTGTTTCAAATATAGTCAAGGAGAAATCAAATCAAATACGTTTCTTCCTTCATGTAAGGGCTCACTGAGCCTTCGTAGATTGTGACTATTTTTAACGAGTTAATAGTTATGCTTTATTTAAAAAAAAAAAAATTAAAAAAAAAAAAGCATGAATTTATTGGTGCAAAGCAATTCACTCATTTCAATTTACAGCCAGTAACTTCATTACCAAATAATTTTCAAGGCTTTAAAAATAAAGGTCCCTCTTGAGAGCTGATTAGTGATACTAGCAAAATAATTTTCTTAGAAAGGTTTCTATCCAGTAGTGTATTTTGAAAGTCCATTATATCTATAAAAAAGAAGCATATGATATGATACATGAAACATGTAGCCAGAGGTGAGGTGCCTTTCCCTGCAGATTTTGTTTTACCTGTGTTCTCAGTGTTCACAAAGACAACACCGCTATGTGTAATATTGCCTATTCAAATACCATAAGAGCAACCTAATTGCAAACAGTTTCCCACATCCACTCATGATCAAGTTGACAAAGCAGTTATATAAAATCCTTAAATATCAACTGGAGCAGTGGTTCATATTCACAAGCAGACATTTGGAAATGTGTTCTCCAAGTTTTTGGAGTGAATAGTCATACTACATATTTTAAGTGTTCAGTGTATAGTTAGAAATCATCAGCATAAGCAACTAAGATCAGTTACTCCCTCCAAAAGCTTTACTTTGCAATTATTAGAACGGCCACATACGTGGAAACAATGAAAAACCAGAATATTCTACGTTAGTGCCACAAAAAAAAAAAATCCAAAGAAAATTGTATTTTAATCTAGTTTACAGTGAAGATTTACTGACATCAACAGAACAAACATTTGTCAAAACTGAGATTGATTCAATGTTCTTGATATGAATATGTATAACCCTTCATCTGGGATCTGGAGATGAGCAAAACACAGACTAACACATGGGAGAGAAAGCACGAGGCGATCTGAGAAAACTTACCAAAACCAGGAAAGTATCTGAGGAAAAATCCACTACATCATAAGCAAAAGAAAGTAGGTAATGCTGACATCATAAAAGCTTCAGATCACCAGACTGACAAAATTATTCATACAAATTATCACCGGACAGAAATATCAAGAGACTGCACTTAAAACTTCCCGAACACGAAAGATCAGAAGGCGGTTGTAAGAAATCACACCAGATGAAGTTATTGCTTTCACAATCCCCCAGTTACAAACTACAGCAATCGTCAGTTTAATAGATGCACAGAGGAAAATATTATAGATTATAAAATTATTATAAGGCAAGCACAACATTAATACTATATAAGTACAAAATACAGACAACACTGATCCCAGCGCGTGCCTGATCCTGAATTGATTTAAACGGATAACAAAAATCACAGATGTGTCTGGGGCCATTAAGCTCATGCTCAGCTGTAATAACATTTATAAGTACAGGAATCTATTTCAGGGGGTATAACTATAGTTCTTGGCTTTCCAGTAAAATGGACTGTGCATTCATCCTATTCTTCCCAACTTTTGGAGACCCAACTAGAGTTAATTCACCTAAGGCTTTACCCTGGACAGACTAAGAGTAAGTAAGACTCCAAGAAGCTGGAGTATTCTTTTGGGGAACAAAAAATAAATTATAAAAAAGGTTAAGAGACTTTGTCCACTTTCATACACTTCTTCAACAAGATTCAAGCTATTAGATGCCTGTACCTGAAGACACAACAAATAAATAAACCGTTTCCAGTTTTTCAAAAGATGTGATGGAACTTGGTTGTCTTAACTCGATGAAGAAAGATCATTAACTGCTCTATGTTCCCTGGTTTGGGAACTGATGTCTTTCATATTTTCCCAACCATTTCAAAACAAAGTAGATGTGCTGTGTGTTGTCCACCATGATATTGCAACAGAGTTCAATGAGACACTGGTGTTTCTAATCATGTTTCTCTGTGGTGACTCCAATCCAGACACTATGTTCCAGAGTTCTACTGATTGCTTTGTTGTTTTTTTTTTTATTTATGTTAATCTTGATGAAATACATTATCAAAACAACAGTTCTTAGTAATATTGTTCTCAGAGTGGAGAGGTCAGGAACTATGCTGAAACAGATTTAAAAATTTGAGAAGCAGATCTTGAAAAAAAAATAATAGAGGAATTGTTAAAGGATTTTGAGATAAATTTGAAGAGGGTTTAGTATAGTCACTATGGAGTCAAATGGATTTAAGTATAGTCTCCTCTAATGGAACAAGTGTCTAAATATTGATGGAAAATAGCAAATGAAATAAAACAAATTTTAAAAAGAAAACAGATACATACATCAGAGGGTAAGGGAGACAAGAAAATGAGATAACGAGCTGAAAAACTTCATGTGTTGATGCAAATACTTGTCTCTATATGTGTACTAGTATACACAGTCCCGTCAATGTTGATTCAGAGTAAGCCAAACAAGTCTGTGACATCAAAATTAGTAAAAAATAACAAGCTTTGGGCACAGAACATACGCATACCCCCGAAAGACTGACCTCACAGAGTACACACTGCGTGAGTACACAGTGCATGATGCTCACACATGCATTTTTCTGAAAAAACCTTGGGAAAGTTTGATGCTCTATGACATGCCTGATGCTTTAAAAAACTCTCACAGACCATAAAGCCTCAGAAATTCTTCTTTCCTCTGCTACTGTGATTTATGAGCTTTCTTCACCTATGTATTTGGTGCCACACAAAACTCTTAAAAATTCTGGATTCAGGAAAAACTCACAAGTTCCATGAAAATCATCTGGTAAAACTTCTCTGAGTATGTATTATCTACCCTAGCTGAAAACTGCCATTGCTAGACATTGCAGCATGAATAAAGTCTCCCAAGTACATTAACAGGCATTTTTTGTTTACATAGAAAACTGGGTAGAAATTAAGTGGTTTCCTCCATTTTTTTTCCCCAGGTTAGTGAAGCTATTCCTGTGAATTTTCCTTACTAGCGAGTTTATTTAAAAGATATTCAAATTAGAGTTTCCATTGTGCTGTTTTATAAGAAAAAGCAGAAAGAAAACAAGTATAAAAATTTGGGGAAAAAAAAAAATTTTACAACTACCTATTACAAAACAGACACCAAGCTCAAGTAGGTTTTTACAAGAATCCAACACACTACACCTATTTTAGTTTCATTAAGCTGGACCACAGTCACAGTTTTCTTCGTGCCATTTCAATATAGCTGAACTTTTTGTCCACATCTCAAGGGAAGGAATTAATACAGTTTGGGAAGCAGGCCAAATGTGAAAGATTAACCATATTCAAAAAATTAAATGCACCTTTTATCTATCTAAATAGTTTTCCCCCCCCTACAAGAAAAGTTGTAACATAGCCAAGCATACCAAAACTATGCAAGATTCATTTTTGTAGGCAGTGGAAATAACAGTACTGAGTGAAAATGTAGAGAGATTGTCCCACAAAAATGGATATTTTGCAAAACTATTTCCACATAGGAAAATAAGAACAATGCAGAACAAGAGAGAAAGACAGACTGGGTATTTTTCACATCTTTCATCTTAAGCAACACAGCCTTCTAGGTTTGCTGAGTTTTGCTAAAGAACTAACGATGAATTGCTCCTAAAAGTCCACGTGAGTGATTTGCCTTCTTTTCACAGAGAGCTGTTGAGTGCCTGGCAGCAATTTGTGGCTAATAGACTAGAGATGCCCATTTCTGTAAATTATTTCCTTAATGATCCTTTGTTTCACAATTTGACTAATACCACTGCTTTCATCTTCCAGTCTCTGCAGTGGTTTTTGTATAACCTGGCATAAGTCAGGAGACCCCAGCCTTCCTATGCATTTCGATGGCACATGCTCTGGGAATTGAAAAATAGAAGTGGTATTTGTTTTGTGGAATTGCTTTCAGAAGACTAGACTCAGTAAAGCAAGGTCTTCCAACACACACTGACAATGTAGAAATCTCTTCTCAAGAAAGGCTTATCTACTGAGCACTGATTTTATTCTTCTGTTGGAATTCCATTGAAAATCCCTAGAAAATATTAAGTATAACAAAGATCTGACAGTTTGGGGGAGTAAGAGGCAGGGGAGGCTGTGAATTCATAGATTTATAAATGTAATAAGCATTAGAAATTTTTTTCAAACTTATACAAGACAGTTATACTGAAGTTAGTCCTTGAGAAGCCAAAAGAAAGGATGAATACAATAGTAATTTTATTGGAAGAATTTATACTATTTTCTGTTATTGTCAGGAAATACTGTGGACAGCCAAAAATGCCTCATTGACTAACCCCTCTGAGCATTTTTTTTTTTAATAAAAATTTATTCAGGTAATAACATTCCGTGCCTTTCCTGTAGCCCACCTTCAAGTCAATTTCTAATACTTGTATTAGTAGTATTTTTCACTCACAGCCCTAATTGAGCTGTTGTTCCCCCCCATCAAGTTTCTCTTCTGAACCCTGTTTTCTTGGAAAATATTTATTCTATGAATGAGGAAAAAAGGAGTTTTGAAAAGTTATTACTATACATAAGCCATTTATCTACCGTCTGTATTTGTTTTCACAGTTTTAGCATTCATTATTAATTCTGTCTCTTTGGAATTTCATGGAGGGTAAAGAGAGAGAGATGCAAAAAAGGGAAAATGAGGTAAGCAGAGTGCTAGAGACAATAATGTGGTTTGTTTAAGCTTCTGTGATCTCCAGTGCACCATGTCCTCCTGGATCCAGCAGGAGCCCACACGAGATCAGAAACAGCACTAACAGAAAAAGCCTTTCCAAGCTGTTTTTTTCTGGTCCCAATGGTACCTCTCAGTACTAGAGTGCATTCCTCATTCCAAACATCAGCAATATTTAGAGACTCACCAGGAGTTCACCCCAAGGAATCTCCAGCTGGAAAAAAGCTTATTGTTTCCTTATGAACTTTTCATTGCTCATACTCCAAATTAATAATTGATAAATCTTAAGACTTCACACTAAACTTCCAGTACATTTCTTTTCTTAGCCCTCCTGGAATTTTCATCTGAGCTTGCTGTATCAAAACAGGCCCTAATACAACTTTTGGAACTACAAGAAGTGAAAGTTTAAGCTAATCTTACATTTCCTATTGTTGATAGTCATTATGCTATTTATGGCTTTCAATTTTAAAAGGCCTATAAATAAACCATTTGCTGGGCATTTGGAAAGGAGACCACCTTATGAGTCCAATATACTATTGAGCAAACTTTGCACAAAAAGAGCTAAAAAGCAGACTCAGCACACGTCCATGCCAATTTTACAGATCAGAATTACCCGAGTGTTTGATTTTAATCAAAATTTTAAACCTTCAATTTAAATTATTAATCTCAGCCTTAAACCTTTTCTGGTATCAAATTCTAGTTTTGGCTTATGTTCCTGTGCCTTTTAAGTTAAGCAAATAGGCGAAAACAGACAGGAAGCAGAAATCCACTAAGCAGACAACACATTTTTCCCAAGCCAGAGTGATGTCAGGTTGCACCAGGCAATAGAGATATCCATAGCCATTCATATGCATTTTAAATTCCCAAAATGTATTCAGTTTGTTTCATGGAAAAGGAGTTTATCAGCTCCTTGACCTTGACAGCTAACAACTTCATACCTTCAATGCCTGATCCAATACCTCTGCAGACAATCCACACCTCTAGGAGTATCACTAAAACTGTTCCTCGCTGGCACCTTCCCTTTTAATGAAACACAAGACTCCAGACAGGGCTATCTGGATGACATGCCTGTGATCTATAGAAAGATAAACTAGATGATCTTTTTAATCTTTAACTCTGCTTTGTTATTAAAACTGCACATATGCTGGAGGGGGGAGGGAGACACAGGCAGTGGATGTGTCTTTTGAGACCAACGAGACCCAAGTGCCAGCTTCAGCCTGGCTGTGACAACAGACAGAAAAAGAACAGAAAATAAAATAACTAAATAAAGTCAAGATAGCTTCAGGTTCCTAGAGCTTAATGAAATTCACTTCTGAATCCTGAGGTTATTGCCTTCAACAAACTCACAGAGAAGAGTCTAAAGAGGATTTGAGAGGTTTCATTAGTCCACAAAAGGACAGAGAAAGATTTACAGACGAGACTCTTTTTAGTGGAGAATATATTACCAATTGTGTAAGCAGTTTGAAGAGATGATACAAGTAATAGACACCACCAATTTTGGGGGCAATCAGTGGGTAAAGCTTCTGGGTGATGGATAGATCAGGGTACATCTAACAAAGTGTGAGTAAAGAGTCCAAGATCCTGACAGATTCCCCTGAGTCTCCAGAGCAATGGCTGATTCCTTGGCAGGGCCACTGTTTCTTAAAGAGAGATTCTTAGACATACTAAACAAGCTGCTGAATATTAATCTTAGTTAATAACAGCACTGAAGTCAAACCAGCCTGATTTCCTGACCCAGTGGAACAGAGAGAACGGATGGGGGATATCTTTATATCAGCAAGATTTTTGATGCATTCACACATGATATTTCCATAGATGATGAGGGTAACAACTGCACGAATCCACCTTTGAACAGATAATCATCTTGTAAAAAAGTTACTCAGTCATCATGTATTCAGTTCTCCAAACAGACAGACAGAGTTGATTTGATCCATTCTTGGTCCAAACACCATGAAATATTTTTATGAATATTTAGATCATAAATTACATATCCAGATTTGATAATCTGTTAACTTGAAAAATTATCCTATGCTGAAACTACTGAAAGTAATTTTGGAGTGCAGAATTAGAAATTAAAAGTGATGTCAACAAGCCGGAAAAAGTGGTCTGGAAAATGACTCAATAGAACACCCTCTTTTGCACTTGTCATGGGAAATAACAATCTATTGCATAACCACAAGACATGGAAATATGGAACAATTTTGTAGACAACCTATCCTCCTTGCCAGATGGAGAGCTGTACTTAAACAGAAGGATCCTACCTCTCCTTTCTGATAGTCTTTAGTAGCATAAGTGGTAAACGTGAGATTACGTGGCACTGCTGAAATCCAAGGAAGAGCAGTCTTAAAAACACCGTGTATTAAACAAGACCAGGAGTTGGCTCAGAGCCTTTCATGGTGCTCTCTTTGCTCACAGGTTGATCTTACAAAATGTATTTGGTTATCACCTTTGAGCCACCTTCTGTTTTGTGGAGGGACTTCGTGTTTTAGAGATTAGTATTCCTTTTGAAAATGGAGAAAGGATTGACATGATGTTGGTGGTGATACAAGTTGGAGATCAGATATCTAAACCAGGTTTGTGAAGGTTTCCTGAAAATGTCAGAGAAGCTTAAAAAAAACAAAAAACAGCCCTTCAGCTATTCTTATGGGTACTTGTAGAAATCGGTATTAAAACTGAGCTCCACAATTGTAGAAGAATGTCTGCAGTAATCAGAATCCAATAGTTCCCAGGCCTTTTGCTCTGGTTTGAGAAGAAAATTACTTCTGTTCAATCTCGATATTTCTTAATCTCTGTAAAATTTTGCACACTTTTTTGGACAATAAATTCTAACAAGATCCAATCATATATGAGTTGTAATAACTTCAATAAACTATGAATTCACCCAAGCTTAGACACTTCCCATCCAATCTAACTCAAAATAACAACTTGTAAATACAGTAGATATTTAGTATATATAATCCAAACAACCGTGTCATTCATGTTGCTTAGGCCTGGAATCACTCTCACCTTGACAACTTTGACAGAGTACCTTTATCAATTGCTTGGAAAAGACAAGATAAAGTAAAACAAATCTTCAGGTTAGAAGGTCTGAGCACCTGATGAAGGGTATCATAAGATATGGCTACTTCCTAGAGGTTCACTATTTCATATTCATTTACGAGTAATTTTGCCTCAGTAAGTGAACATGAATCAATTTGTCTGATGAGCAAAATATCTTTAGGAAAAAAAAATGGGTAGATTTCTGGCAGGGGAAAGACAGCATCTTTTAAAATTATACTACTGGCTGCTCAAGGACATGTGAATGAGGGAGTCAGAACCATTAGGTGGACTGACAGAAAATAACACTTCATACTTAGAGTGTTTATTTTTTCCTTTGAAGTACCTGACTGCTTGTTCTGTTGTATATTTTTCTGTCACTAAAACCACAGTTGAGTTTGATCAACTATTAATTAATGTCATATTAAACACACAGCACTAGAATGTTGCAACACAAGAGTGTTGTGAAGTATCATGAGGGCAGCCACACTGATGTTAAGGTGGGACAGGGGGGAACAGACCAAAAAAACCCAACACATCTGGACTGAGGGAAGATATTCAGGGATATAAAATGGTATCTGACTAAACAGCATTATTTTTGTTCTCCCCCACTCCAACTTTTTGTTCCTTTATTTTTGTTAAAATGCTGAATGGTAGCTACAACTTCTACATAGGATCATCAAATTGTCCAGGCCAGGTCATCTAGTCCAACCTCCCCGCAGTCAGCAGGGACAACCCCAACTGGACCAGGTTGCCCAGGGCCTCATCGAGCCTCACCTTGAATATCTCCAGGGAAGGGCCCTCAACCAACTCCCTGGACAACCTGTTCCAGTGTTCCACCCCCCTCATTTTGATAAACTTGTTCCTAATAGCCAATCTAAACCTGCTCTTCTCCAGCTTAAAGCCATTAGGTTCCTATATCCTGAGGAACTCAAAGGAATGAGGAAAGTCAAACTACACTGGATTATAAGTAGAGAAATCATGGCTATTTACATTTAGGAAAACAAAATATCTTGCAGAAGCTTGGAAGTCCTGAGTCTACACGATTATACTATTCTAACACATCATTTTGATGATAAAAGTAGCTAATAAACTACAGCAAAGGACATATAAATATTATACTATTCTAACACATCATTTTGAAGATAAAACTAGCTAATAAACTACAGCAAAGGACATATAAATCACAATCGACTCTAGCATTTTCTACTGTCTGAAGGATAGTAGTAATTAGTAAGGCACATTAACACACTTTCAAAAAGAAATGTTGCCAATGGAAGACATAGCTACATTTTATAGATTTCAGCATCTTATGTTTTCTGCACATTTATGCAGCAAAACTATCATAAAAGCAGCTTGAAACAGAAAAGCAACTGCTCGGGCACTTCCACACCAGTATTATAAGGAGTTCAGAGTAGAGGCAACCTTTTCAGTTGTTTCAGTGTCTCGTCAAGGAACTGAATGTCACAGACCTCTGCCAAAACAGCCCAGTGTCTGAGCAGGGGTGCAGGGGCAAAGGACAGCAGAAAGAAACACAGGATTCAGTTTGGTTGATAGTGTGTGCAACCACATGCACTCATCTGCCTGACCATTTCAGCATCAGGGCATTAAAGTACCACCATTATTTCAAAATAAACAAAAATTATAAGAACTCCCCTCCTTAGCAGGAAGAAAGAAGCAGCAATGATCACCTTCCAAGAAGGGCAGTATGCATGCTCTTATGTCACTGTGGAAAGGGAATAAAACATTAAAGAATTATATTAGGAGACTATGTTCTGTACAGACTGTTTTTTCTGCAATTAGAACCCAATCCTGTCATGCATTATACCCAAATATTCACAGGAAGCGTCTATTATCGATAAATCTGAATGAGTTTTAGGTTCACAAGGTCATAAACTTACAGAGTGTCTCCAAGACACAAACTATCCTGGTTTAGACATGGATGAAAGAAAGGAGAAGGTACAGAGTTATTTAAAACAACAACAATAATAATGCCCATAGCAAAAAAGGCCCAGGGGAAAAAAAAATCCTTGTTTAACTAGTCAGATAAAAAAATGCATTCATCTTTTTTCTTCTGTTTTTCCTCATAAGGCAAACAATATCTTTATTCTTGCAAGCAGAGCTATTACAGTAACCTTTCTATTTTGGAAATAGAGTATTATTAGCACATTCATATCCTAAAATTTCAAGTCACAATAGAAAAGTTCATCCAGACCAAACCCACCTGAAATATAAACAAACTTAACTCTTATAAAAAAGTAATTTTCACTACAAAATATTCCCAAGAAAAGGGAAAGCCAAACATTTTTACTAACTAATGGTATACTGAAATATATGCAACTTAGCCAAACCACAAGAAAAAGATTTAAGATGTCACTGAGAACTCATGAAGCACCATCTCTTTTCCAAGTCTGAAACTTTTAGACAATTTTTTGAGTATTACTATCCCTATCTGCACCTCCCAACAGCCGCTGCTCTGAGCTATGTGGGCACAACATCTATCCAGAAGAACTGAAGCAATCTCACTTGCATCACATCAGCCTTTCTCCACAGCTGAGTCCAGTGCCATGATTATTGCGTGTTTCCTCCTTTCTTCCACAAATGTCAGACAAGCAGAAGAAAACCATAAGGGTACATTCAGGAAAGAAGCTACATACAGCTGCACACATTCAGCACTTTCAGCTACAGCAGATGAGCTGAGCATCACCAGGCATTAGCAAAAAAAAAAAAAAACAATCTGAGCTCTTTTTTTTAATTATTATTATTCTCAGACACCACTACCCCAAAACTTTCACTACACTTAGGGTGATGGAGCATTTGTGCAAGAGCTGTGCTCCCTCACAGGCTGCCTCAAAAGGCTGGAAATGAATTGCATTTCCTTGGCTACAATATTTCCTCAAAGAACAATAAGACTCCGGAATATAGATTTGAGAATATGAACAGAAGCACGTTTTAATGTAATTTTTCTGTTCAGGTTGATTTTGTACATAAAGAAATACTGAAATTTGTGTTTATGTGTTATTGTGTATACAGGGACACATAAATGCTTATGCTTCAGTCTAAAACAGTCTATTACAGAAAGAAAAGTCAATTTTTTTATCTCTTGTAGTATAAATGCGATAAATTGCTTGGTTATAGCCTGTCACTCAACTGCTTGGAAAAGCAGAATAAGATTTTGTGCCAATATATTTTGTTACAGAACTCTAACAGCATGTATACTTTGTCTGATGTCCTCTAACTGTTCTAAAACTCCAGTTTCTTCTCGTTTGCTTGTGTTACTATCTTCATTTATCCAAAGTTTCAAACTTTTTAATAAGCAGTATTTTAAGAACTTTTGTTAAACAAAGACTTTCTATATTAAGTGCTTTCTTAAAGTAATTCATACTGCCTCTCTTTCATAAGTGTTTGGATTAGTTTCGTCACCGGTTTTCCATCATTTGAAATCTAATAAGTTATTGAACTCAGGCTAAACAAAGGTCAGACAATGACTCATTGCTTTTGACCTGGGAAATGTTGCTTTGTGACATATTCTGTAATTGTTAACAGCTTTTTGACATAAGTGATCAGGCTATGACGAATTGATGGCCATGTTTCTAGTGCTTTAGGATTCATTTGTCAATAGTCCGCAGAGTTTCAATGAATACATTATCCAATGATTTTTGTATTTAGTCCACGGTTCTGCAAAATAACCTTGCATTGCTTTATTTCATGTTATGTACTGAATAACCTCTCCGTATTTTCATTGCTTATTATGAGGTGGTAAGAAGAGGTGAGAACTTAGAGCAGACTACAGAGCTCCTGGTTCTAGGTAACTTTATTTTGGATCAGAGCAGATGAAAATCTCCAAATGTTGGTGGAATGTGGGGAAACGTAACATAACAGCAGGGTTAAAAACCTTCTTAGTAGCTGTCTTCAAAAAAAGGAGAGCACACTAAGGCAAGATTGATCCCTCGTTTTCACAACCTCTCCCTAAAATTAAAACTTGAGATGTGTTCTGCAAAGTTATAGAATGGATTCTGTACTTGTTGCCTTTTATTCTGTAGCTTCAGCTCAAATCAATTTCTCTGTACATACTGGAACAACAAATCACAAACTTGGCCTGGTTCAGGTCCAGCATCACACTTCTGCAAAAGGATAGTAGGTGCAAATGCCTCACAGCTCAGTAGAATGATGGCTGGGTACCCTCTAAGTTAAGGTACTTTATCTGCACTTACTCAATAGACCTGAAATGGATGTAGTGAAATAAAAGAAAGATAACCCTGACTTTAAGGTTTTACCTCAACATAACTGCCAATTTCCCAGATAACAAGCATGCTTTGAAAAAGAGCAAATCAAAGACTACTTTCCTGCCCACCTGTAGTCCTCGCAAGACCCTCAACATCAAACTTTTTGTGATAAAATACCTACCACTGTAATAATATCACAGCAAAACACCAAGGGACCGAATATATCTTGCATTTTAAGAACTGAACTTGGCAGATTATCACAGTGTCATATTAATTTGCCACATTTTTAAAGTTTAAAGAATCCTAATATGAATTTCTACATAAGAAAAACCCTTACATGACCAGGAGGTTTACACATGTAGAAGAAAGTGGTCCCCTCTGCCAGTTACAAGCTCTTTCAAGAGAGAAAAAACTCTCTGTTAAACATGTGCCTAATCCTGATTATGAGCAATTATCTTTTAGAAAGCTGAGGCAACAAAGGGAGAAGTATGAAGGAAAAAAAGAAAATAGAGCACAAGTCTGTTACTACTTTTAGGTAGGATAACAGTTCCTTGGTTAAAATCATGAGTGTCCATGGATTGCGAGCTTGCTAAACAGAAGCAGCAAATGTATTATTTCTACCACATAGAGAAATATCTCTAGTATCAGTTTTTTACATTTTATTCAACATGGCACTAGATTTTTGCAGGTTTTTTGCTTTAGTGCTTCAAGAATGTACTCTATTGCATCATTATTTTAGATACCATCCTGCAAAGCTTAAGTGACAAAACACTCCTGCTTTTCTCACTGTGACCTCATCAGCTACAGTCCCAGACATAGAGCTGTCTAAATCATTGAGTCATGGAAGAATGAAAGAATATTTAGTGCAAGAAGCATTGGGTTACCTTTTATCCATCCCTTTATACCTTTTTTGCACATCCTCTATTTTAATCACCAAAAAAAAGGAAAAAAGAAGAAAAAGAAAAAAGCGGAGGCTTTCAGAGATAACATGAACAGTCTTGTGAAAGCAAAGGCTTATTAAAACTCAGGAGGGCTACACTTAATTCTAAATTCACCAGGGGAGCCTAGGCTATAGTGATACCTTCTGAACCTTCAGCCTTTTTCTTCTTTCTTCATGACCATATTCCTCCTTACCTCCCCCATCCTTCTTCTATCCAGCCATAGCCTGCCATCTTCTGCTCAGATTTTCATCTACTGTCATTCCCTTGTTGTCCTTCCCTGACTAGTGCCTGAGCACCGCCCTTCACCACCCATTCTTAGCTTCCTCTTCCCTGAACAACTGTGGGGGTTTTTTCCAGTCTATATATTTTCCCATCACACACCTGAGTCCCACTCCTTTGAGTCAGCCTGCTCTCCTTTCACTTTCTGTGACTCGTGGACCTTTTGACATGACCTGCTAATCAAAAGACTTGACACCAGAAAAAAATACCTCTCTACTCTATATTTTTAAAGAGATTTTCTGTATTCTCTGACTTTTTTTTAGAAAATGAACATATAAAACCCCACATGCAATATATATACAGACTGCAAAGTTTTTTAGACTAAGCAGAAAGAAAAGAATAGTGACACACTTATATTTTAAGAAACTAATCGGATGACAACCTTACTTTAAAAAATTTGGAGGTTGAGTTGTGAGTAAATGAAGAGCTCATTGCACTTGCAGGTAGTATCATCAGCAGAAACATAATTCAATGCAACATGAGAACTGCTTGAGGGAAAATTCATTATCTAATCACTAACATAAAGCCACATTATTACAAATATAAGTAGATGTACATAATTTGTCCCCTGGTTTCTAGACAGAACAGGTCTAATCTTTAGCGTGAGGGTTTTTCACAGTCCTTGGTTACAAATATTAATTTTTTTCTGTAGTCAGTTCTAGCCAAGATGAAAAATTCATTCCTTCTACCATCTCCTGTCTATTCCTATACCAATTTTTCTTCCCTTCATATCTCGACATCTCATTTTAAGTCCTAATTTATAAAGTCTTAACTTGCAAATCTCAAAAGAAAAAACTCATATACATATAGGTTTCAAATATATAGAGATATAGACCCAAAACAACCAGGAAAGATGCCATTTAATCTTGACATCCCTACATCAATGCACACCTCGATGACGATGTGTTTATTACACCTTCTTGATAGAAGAGCTAGGGCAACATGACTCTGAATGCAAATAAAATCTTTAGAAAACTTCCAATTTGTCAAAAGATGCTATTTACCACGTGCAACTGAAACTGCTATCACTTACAAACTTTGACAAAATTGAGATAAGATTTTGACAAAAAAAGAGCAATTAGTATACATAGCACAAGGACAACCTGCTTTCCAAAAAACTGTCAATCCATGTTCCAAGCCAGTTTCCTTTTCCTAGGATGCTTGCTAATATACTTTTCTTCCCCAATCTAAGACTCTGGGACTGTTTCACCTAAACCTTAATTTAAAAAAAAAAAAACAAAGCCAAGCAAACAAAATAAAATTTAAATAAAAGCCCAATAACACCACTAAAAGAACAAAACCAAAAAACCAACCACAACTGCAATAACAATAGCAAAAACCAAACCAAAAAATATCAACACAAGAGCCAGGTTCTTTTCAGTAGTGTCCAGTGACAGAACCAGAGACAGTGAGCACAAGCTGAAACACAGGAGACTCCACCTGTACATCAGAAAACACTTGGTTTTTTTACCGTGAGAGAGACTAAACACTGGCACAGGTTGCCCAGAGAGGTTGAATCTCCACCCTTGAAAATGTGCAAAAGCTGCCTGGACACAGTCCTGGGCAATGGGCAGCCTGATCCAGGAGACCCTGCCTGAATGGGGGAGCTGTACCAGATGACTTCCAGAGGTTCATTCCTCATCCTGACCTCATCTGTTCTCTGATTATTTTTTTTATAGTGTTGTGGAGAGAACTATTTCTGAGTCGTCTTGATGGTAAAAATGCAAAAGCACATTTTCATTATTATTTTAGTTATATTCTAAACATCATTCAATACATTTTCCAAAAAGACTTTGCACCTTTAAGAAGAGTATGGATTTTCTTCCTCACATCCCAAGCTGCAACCCAAAACATCCTCTAGCAATAAAAACAATTTGGGGGGGCGGAAACAACAAAATCATTGCAAAGAATATATACCAATTCTGAAAACTTCAGTCTTTAACACTACTGTATGTTTAGACTAAAGACTAGATCCAAACTGTTTAGGTAAAAGATTTTGCAGAGTAAACCAATCCACACTAGCAAGTAATTTGCCAAGACACAAAACCAAAGAAAGATCAGAATGAAATACCAACAATGGACAACAAAATAAAAAGCATATAGTAATCTCAAATTTGTGATACAAGAGACCTGCCAGTATGTCATTTCTACCCCTGTGTCTTTATCCTCGTTGCAGAGCTGTTCTACTCAGTATATTTTCTTCTACGGGTACACTGTGTACATGTAGCCACAAATTAGACACAGAGATTAGGGATCAATTTTGTAGCCTGCTAATCCTTAAAATTTTGGTTTCATAACCCTTGTGAAGGGATATAGAGAATTACTCACACAGGAAAATTAACACTAAAAGATAGAGAAAAGAAAGAAAAGGTAAAAGAAAACCAATTCTGGCTGTATAGCTGTTCTAAAATGGAGCACTTACAAATATAAGTTAGAGTTCTAAAGTTAAAAATTATGCTGAAATTAAATATAGCTAGTTTAGAAAAACAACTACCTCTAGGGAAAACACAGGGAAAATAAAATAGCATTCTACCTCCCTCTACTGGACTAGATACGTTGTACTAGTAACACCGGAATTGTAAAGCATTTTCCTTCATCAGTCTTGAACAGATCAGGCAATTTCCTTTAATTATTTTTTTTTTTCCCTCCTGAATGAACATCTGAAGAAAACTTTAAATAGTAATGTAACTCCTGGAAACCTTTTTTTGGTGAAAGAAATCCTAAAATTGAAGAAAAGTCAAAGAAGAAAAACAGATTTTATGCAACTGTTCAAAGCCTACTGTGAAATTTTCTTATCAACTGTTCCAGAAATAGGTAACACCAGTCAGCAACTGCTGTTTGCATTATTCTCCCTGTCAAACTTCTGCATTTTTTGTTCTTTGCATCTGCTAGATAAGCTGTATTGGAAACAAAACCTGAAAAATTTAGTAGAAGATGTAAGTCACCAGTTCTTAGGGAGCAAAATAAGAGAGGGGTTACATAACTGACAATTTAAAATATATATTTCAGTACATGAAAAGACTTTCAAAAACTCAAAAACAACCACAAGAAAACTTCCATTATCTTACATCATGAACTCATCTTCATCAGCAACCTAGATCATAGCTTTTTCTTCTCCTTCCTCTCCCAGGAATGAAAGAATCGTTTTCCCTTGTGAGAAGTGTATTTTCCAACACAAATCCAATCTGACTGCAGCTTTTTTGAGGACATTTTCTCCAGGCAAAATCTTTATCCCTAAACCACTGAAAAGACAGCATTGCTTTCTATAACTGCCAGTTACTGTCTGTTGCTAATTTAAATAATTGCTGATAGTGAAACTGCTTAGGGACAAACAGACAATGGAGATCCAAATTACCATCTCAGGAGATAAAAATGTTAAAGGAGGAGTCCTACGGTATCTCATCAACTTCAGCTCTACGCTTAAATCCAGATCCACTTGCTTGGGGGCACTCCAAAAGTACAGAATGATTAGCACAGATGGAGAGATAGTAAGGACAAATGAGTCTGGACCTTAGAAATTCTAAAAACTATAGAGTTTATAGCTTTGGAATAAGTGTCAAGGGAGCTTTAATTTTCAGTAATGGAGAACCTGACTCCATTGAGCTTCTAATAGTTAAATGAAAATCACAGACAACAGCAGCTCAACATAACAGACTTTAGAAAACACGTTCCTCCCAAGTATACCATGATGTCTCGCAAGCTCTTTTCTCTCTTAATTTGCTTTATTGAGTTCATTTCATAACTGAAGAAGAAAAGAAGAAGCTGGTTCTAAATAAATACATAATTTAATCAATGTATCAGTCAGAGAAAAAAAAAAAAATCTGACTGAAAAGAATGATTCCAGCCAGCAGGGAAACAGAGAACCTGCTTCTGTGAAGCAGAAGGATTTTTTATAAGCAAAACACAAAGGTTGAAAATCGTTATTATAAATTACACACTAACTAGCAGTACATGCAGGGCAATTGAAGAAGCCAACCCAGTCTTGAGTAGTGATATTTGCAAATACACTACTGGAAAAATGCATACTGTTACCAAATGAATATATAAATTAGCTCAATCTGAAAAGAAAAAAGAAAAGAAAAAGAAATCTGAAGGTTATTTTGGCCCATCCACCGACACAAACTGGCAAAGAAAGTGAGAGCAAGAAGTTTTAAGACCTTACTCTCCACTTCTTTCCAGCTTCTTATCATGGCGTCCCATACACAAATCACAAAATTATTTCCTTCATACACAGTTTAAAACATCAGCTTCAAAAAAAATGTTGTATCACAGTCTTGAAGATTGTGAATGCGTGCATATAATCAAATTAGGGAAGTCATTTGTCTGCCTTGGTCTATACACATGGCTTGTCAATGTGGTTTTAACATGTTTGGGCTGTCTGATAAATGCATATAGCAAAAAAGGTCAAAAAAGAACTGCATCCTGAACAGTACCTGTAACGCTTCAGACACCAGAAAATAATAAAGTAAACCTGTGGAATTGTATATTAGAAGTGATTTAATTATTGTGATATTGATTTATGCTGCAGGCGGGGGCAGGGGGGAGGGAAGATGAGAAGAAAAAAGAAAGCCAACAGTATTCTGGGCTGCATCAAAAGCAGTGTGGCCAGCAGGGCAAGGGAGGCGATTTTGCTTCTCTGTTCTACTGAGACCTCACATGAAGCACTGCATCCAGCTTTCAGGCCCTCAGCAACAAACAGACATGGACCTCTTGGAAGGAGTCCAGAGGAGGGCCACAAAGATCAGAGGGCTGGAACACCTTTGCTGTGAGGACAGGATGAGAGAGTTGGGAATGTTCAGCCTGGAGAAGGCTCAGGAGAGAATTTATTGGAACCTTTCAGCACTTAAAAGGGGCCTAAAGGAAAGATGAGGACAGAGTTTTTAGCAGGGCCTATTGCAATAGGACAAGGGGTAATGGTTTTAAGATAGAAGAGGGTAGATTGAATAGATAGAATAAGATGTTTTACACTGAGGGTGGTGAGACACTGGCACAAGTTGCACAGAGAGGTGACAGATGCCCTATCTCTGGAATCATTGGGACCTTGGCACCACATCCAAGGTCAGGTTGGAAGGGGCTCTGAGCCGGTGATCTAGCTGAAGATGTCCCTGCTTACTGCAAGAAGTGTCTGCACCAGATGGCATTTAAAGGTCCCTTTCAGCCTAAACTATTTTATGATTCTCTGAAAAAAAGGAGAGAACTACCAAGGGAGGATGTAAAAGTGATACACTATTGAGGTTTCTCACCATCACATTTTAAAATTTTTCACTGCTCCTCATCCTGGTTTCCTGCAGACAAGAACAAAATATTTCAAAAGTTTTCTGGGGCAAAATAATAGAACATATGTGTGTATTTATATGGACAAATATACATGGAGAGAAAGGGTATATATCTCGATGTTTTGCTAGACAAATTTATTGCTAATAGTTTATGAAATTAAAACAACTGAACTCCAGTTATTCTCTGCTATTCATAAAAGTTTGGTTAAAAAAATTGCACTTTCACAGAAGCTTTTATAATCTGTAATATTCCCTATATGCTCAACCGAAGCAAATGAGGATGGCAGAAAACCAGACCACTGTTGTTGTACCTTTGCTTAAGTGCCTTCAAATACCAGTAAATCATCAATGTTTTTCCAAACAGAACTAGATAAATAAGACTCACTAAGACCCTCATCGTGTTACTGAATTCCTCTCTCTCTCAGTGGACATACATCCCTTCCAACTTACACAGAATACAAAGCTGCTTTCCAAATTGACAGCGTGCAAATGTGCCACGTGGGGTTCAAAGCTGATGAACTCAAAAGAACAGCGAGTCTGATTTACAGAAACACTATCACAACGGCCACTGACTCTACTACATTTTTAACAGCAGCTGAGTAACTCTTCCGTACTTCTGAAAAATTGGAGTAATCAATGAGAATAAAATCTTCACTTTCCTTCTCCAAGGTCACGTCTCCTACAAATACATTTGAAATTAACTGCATTGCTTTTAAGTCAGTGCATCCCTTCCAACTAAATTTCTTTATATATATATATGTTTAAGCTTCCTATTCTCTGTCTTCCACTGTTTCCCATTAAAACCTGTATCCATTAGAAGCTCCCAGGAGTATTCACTGAATAAATTACAGTTCTTAACTTACAAAGAAGTCATGTCTCTAAAATGGGGTCAATAGGGAGAATTTTCAGACAGGGCTAGGCTGGTTGCTAGTGTGGGAGTTGATTTATTAAATTTGTGTAATTTATTTCAGTTTGAAGACAGAAACTGCAATTAAGTTGTTCAACATGAGACTGAATTTATGGTGCTGTTACTAAGAAAAAAACTAAAATAAAGTTTGGAAGGTTTGTTTTTTCAAAGTGAAGTCATTTGAACAAAAACCAGTCTAATGCAAGTTGTTGTTGATGAGTTTCTTGACTTTTCTTATACGCAAATATGGAGAATTCCAAACTGCGCCAGGCTATCTTTCTAAACTGGAGATGAAACAGAAGTGGCCCGCTTTAGAAAAGTGACCTATTCTGTCAGCTTGCAATCTTGTTTCAAGGTAAAGTCAGACAACTGCCACAAATAAGCAATGTAAAAAGCAGAGCTGTATCACAATGACATCCTCAAAACGACCCTCAGGAATTGATAGCACATTGTTCCCTATGTCACCAGCAGAGCCATACACAAACAGATAGAACGGTTTTAAATTGGAAGAAGGGAGATTTAGATTAGGTATTAGGAATAAATTCTTTCCTGTGAAGGTGGCGAGGCACTGGAACAGGCTGCCCAGAGAAGCTGTGGCTGCCCCATCCCTGGAGGGGTTCAAGGCCAGGCTGGATGGGGCTTGGAGGGACCTGCTCTGGTGGGAGGTGTCCCTGCCCACAGCGGAGGGCGGTTGGAATTTGATGATCTTTAAGGTCCCTTCCAACTCTAAGCATTCAATGATTCTAACTACTGATATTTATTCAAAAAAAAAGTTTCACCTGGGTAATATTATCACATGGAAAGTTATTTTGCACTGGGGTTTGGTTTTTTTCGCTTGGTTGGCTGGAGTTTTTTTGTGAAACAACTGGGATTAAAAAGCAAGAATTGAGATTGTGGAGTTAACCATTACAGATTTATTGTATCAAAAAAGCATTGTAGCTTCCTGGTCTATTTTTACTGTCCAGGTTTTCCTACCAGGATCCTAGAATTATACAACTCCTGGAAACTCTCCGCTGAAGTGTCTCCGAGGGCCACCTCCGTGCTTCACATTTTGATCAAAAGCATTGTACTCATTAGTAAGTAGAAGACCCTGAATCAAAGCTAACTGTTCTATTGTAATAGCTAGGGAGGTGAAAAAGAAAAAAAGGGAAAGGAAAGGGAAAGAAAAATAAATAAAAAAACATACAGAAGATAACAGCCTTATATCTGGGGAGCAGCTCAGAACACTTTACTGACAATAAAAAGGAAATCAATCACCTCTCTCTGCTCATAAGCAGGCTGAAATTGTCACAGTCCATCTTCATCAAATGAGTATTTCCTTTTTTCTCATTCTTCTTTGCTCATGGGTTCAGTGGTGACATTCCCATCAGTTCTAGGCACTGAGGAGTGAAAAAAAAAAAAAGCCAACAAACCCACCACCTCTTTCATAAACAGCTGCGATCTACTCTCTGTGGAGTGATACTTGTCCATGAAAGACTCATTCCTAATTGTTTCATTCCCTGTTAGACATAGAAAAAGTCTTCTGTCAGCAGCTAAAGCCTGACATTTACAGACAGACCCTCCCTGCTCTGTGAAAGCTGTCCAGACCTAAGAATACTGGTGTCCAGGCCTCACAACCTCTGTACTTTCCTGATAGGATTTATTGCTATGTTACAAAGTACAAACAGCTGCCAGCAAGCCAGAACTGAATGCAAACAAAATCTCAAGATCTAACGAGAACGTCCTTGCAGACCCAGGACAGGGAGTGACTGAACTCTTTTTTTGGTAATCAATAGAGCAGAACCACATCACTAAAGAGGCTTCGGTAGCTTTAAAAAATGGAACATAAATATTCGTGGGGGAAAATAAACATAAAAACCCAACATACAAACAAACAAAAAGAGACAGACAAGTGAAGACCATTTGAGTGCAGCCAAAGCAAGAGCAGAAGGACAAACAGCCTTGAACAGGATTGGCTGGGCTGGAGAGCCTGGGAGGTTTCTGAGCAAAGTAACTCAGGGATTCCAAGGAACAGGACCCTCATACTTTTTCAATAATAAAAGCAAAACTCAGTCAAACACACCAGGTTCATTCCACAGACTGTTCATTTTACACTAAATTTATACTAAGCTCATAAAACTGCTTCCAACTGTAGAGGACAAGTGGAAATAAATGTTTTCATGGATTATTGAAGTCCTCAGTGAGCCCAAACAATTATTTTCCACACACAATACCCAACTAATTTACAAAACACATATCCATAAAACACGGGATGGAACATGAGATGCAAAAAATATAAAAGACCTCTGAAAGATCCACGGATTCACAGATACAAGTATGCAGGAGTTTATTATGGACCACAGTTGGCCTTCCATCATCAACTCAGGAAATCCCCTAACTGCCAGAAAGAGCAAGAATATACTACAGCAGGTTCATTCCAAAACCATAATTTTTCTTCAGTTTCCCTAAGCATCTACTATTTGTCACTGTCCTACAAAGACATACACGTAGAGACCGTTTGTACTGTATGGTTACTGGCTTCACAGTCAAGAGGAAGATGATGACTATATGGTGATGAGAAATTCATGGAATCGCGGAATTGTCTGAGTAGGAAGGGACCTCTGGAGATCATCTAGTCCTACTCCCCTGCTAAAGCAGGATTGCCTAGAACACATCGCTCAGGACTGCATCCATTCAAAGTCAGACAAATCTTATAAGCATAACCATAATACCACATAAATGTAATACAACCAGCATGAAAGCCCTGCAACTGTCAGCACAATACACAGTAAAAAGAAACTGTTTTTCTTATATTTAAACAGTTTTGTCTTGAGGTGGCCTGTTCTATTATTCCTCATCTCAGTTGTAGTAGTATCACAGGAACAAGTGCAAGAAATAAGCATCCTCTTGCCAGTAGGCAAGACTGCCAGAGCCAACATTTGCAGTAGAGGAGCATACGGTCCCCTTCCTATGGACCCCTTGAAATCTGGGCTTCCTGCAGCAGAAGCATGAGAAGCACAGCTACAAGACTAGCTGAAGCGTCTGATGGGGGTATATTCCCTGGCCAGTGAACAGAGCTGCCAAACATTTGTCATTGTCACAGCCTGTGTTTTATGTAAGTGGAAGAAAGCAAAGGAATAGACTATGAAGGTTGGCTCTGAACTTTCCAGCTGAATATAAGCAGAGAAGATAAAAGCCTT
>VZRU01007664.1:0-16357 GCA_013398155.1 Pedionomus torquatus
GGTGGGCGACCTAAAGTCGCATCGTGGAAAAAGAATAAACTATTGAACGTTGTTGGAGGAGTTGAGGCCAAAGAGGAAAAGTTACCCGGCTCTGCTTGTGTACGCTGAAAGGTCACAGCAAGCATGAAAAGGGGGCTTTAATTTTTTCCCCGCCTTGCAAATCATGAAGCGTCCTAAGTGCTTGATTCCTGTTCCACCCTTTGGGATGATGTTTTGTGGCCCAAGTGATGTTGGAAAGTTTCTCAGAATACTTCTAAATTTCATTCCACAGTCATTTCCCCCTTTGTCTTTCCTGCATCCCTCTATTCTCAGAGAGAGAAGGCATTTTGGCTTCCAGGAACACATTTGTAACTGCAGTTCTGACGTGAAAAAGGCTGAAGAAATTGTGTTTAAAGGCAGGAGGCTGGTAAATGCTCAGTAGACCAAGGGGATACTTGATGCTATTTCCCATTGCTGAAACTACTGACCTTTTAAAAACGCTTGTGCTTTACAATATTAGAAAAATGCTTTTCATTCACTGAGTCTTTTTTTTAATGTTTAGTATCTGGTGATTATTTAGTGTTCTTGTATGCCGTTTTAAATGGCTTGCATGGTTCTGTTTAACTTTTTCATACATAATAGAAGCAATCAGCACTAAAGTCTTGCAGATATACCCTCTAGTAACAAGTAAGTAGAAGAAAAATTGATAGAACAAATGTTTTGGTGGCAAATTGTGGGTGTTTACAGGCTTAGTTGCTGAAACATGCTTGGGGTTTCTGATGGGGCACTGGTTTGAGAACCTCTTTGAAGGACTGATCTCTGCCTTCCAGATACTACTTGTTGTACAGCTGAGTTCTTTTTGTTGCAGAGAAAGGTTTCTCTGCCTTGTCTTGCAAAGTCCTGACTGTTGCAAGAGTGAGCGTTACTGCTGTTGAAGACATTTTGTAATCTTTGGGTTGTTACTAAGGACTGGGGAGTCAGAGAGAGAAGACATCTCTGCTTCTGTAACCTTTCTCCAAAACTAACTATTTTTGTTTTCTTTTTGTTGCAGTGGAAGGTGAGTGAAAGGCAGTGAGGGAGATAATTGCTCTTTCTCTTGAATGTTTTACTTCCTCTGTAGTTCTTGGCGGCTGCTTCTTGAGAAAACTGATATGACTTGGTTGAGATGCTGTGCAGTGTGGTATGGCCAGCAGTGACCCACAGTGCAGTTCAAGGGGCTGACAGAAGCAGGAAAAGCTGAAGAAATGCTGTCAAACTTGTAAACACTTTACTAGCCTTATGTTTGATCTTCAGATACCCTTATGGAATGGCAAAAGATGAAAACCTAACTTTGTGGATTGTGCCCAGTTTCCAAATAGGTCTGCCATAAAACATCACTCATTTCTTTCCCTCTAGTCAGCGTTGTTAAATGTGTGGAGGGCCTGCTGCATGTCGTTCTGCAATTAGTGCTAGGTTCTTACAAAGCTGTATCAAACCATACTTTTCAAAATGCAAGGTAAATTTTATTATGCTGTTGGTAGAAAAATGAGTCAACTAAGTGAAAACCACCAGGCATGGCAGTGAATGGAAATGAAAGAATGATTTCTGCCTCATAATTGTCTTAATGGATTTAAAAATGTTGCTATAGTCCAATTTTTGGCATACAGCTTGATAGTGTGCTCACAGTCTCCAGGCTGAGTTCTGTTCTGCAGGTTCTTTTTGAATAAAGAGTTGAGGTGTTGTGCAGATCACAGTTGAGGCTACTGGAGCGCTTCCATGCTTCATTTTGGTATGTTCTAGTTGAATTGCATGGGTCTTGAGTAACTTGTTTCCAGCAAATTGCTCTGAATAGTCTTCACTCAGCTTCATAAGTATTCAACCCTACTTGTTTCAGCATTTGAACTGGATTTCAGGAATAAATTAGAACCTTGTTGGTGATGGAAAATACTGAGTGTTTAGCCATGATTTCTTGTTTGCAGAGTAGCTCACTAAAAAAAACACCCAAACAAACCAAATGTGTCATTTCAGAAGCTATGAGAACACCTGTGTCTTCAGGAGAGAAGTTTTCTAGCCCTGCTAGCTTCTGATTACTATAATGAGCAGAAATACCTAGACTTTGATAAGAGATGTTTGTTTTCATACTAATTTAGAACAGGTTTTCCAACTGGTGAGGCACAGTACAGGTCCAAGCACAACAGACTCTGCTAAGACCTCTGCTCTCTCCATGTAGGACCAACTAATGTTTTTGTTCCAGAATTGTGTTTTGTACTACTTGTGCTAGAGAGTCCAACCTAGAGATGCTGTTGTGGCCATGGGCGGGCAGAGTTGGTGAGGTCCAGGTGGACTAGCTACCTGTTTCAGCCTGCTGGGAGCAAGGAGACTGGATTGGAGCACACTTGAGGTAAATCTTGTTCTCCTCACTTCAAGACTCGTTTTGTGATACGAACCAGTGCACCCAAAAGACACAGAGCAGATGCCTTATTTTGGGAAAAACTAGGTTGGAAGATGTGCCTCAGCCACATTGTTTTGAGAGAGTGAACTAAAACTAGTCTGAAGCAAGAGTGAAATGCTTATAGTGGGGAGGCTGAGCCTTTGGTGCCTGCTGCTTTCTCCTACAAATGCACAGCTGCAGGTTGCTGGTACTTGGTAGAGAGCTCCAGTAAAGGGGGAGGAACGGGAGTGCAAAACATCCACAACTCTCTTAAGTGAGTTTTGGCACCAAAAATCTGGGAGTTGCTGATGCTCCGTGACATTGTAGGTTTTCTTCTGTGCTGTAGTAAATGCCTGTAGAGTAAATTGAAGGAAAAAAAATATAATCTGTATTTGTTTTTGCCATGGAAAAAGAAAGAATATATCTGTACTGCCTTACTGTTTTGAGAAAACTCAAAGTGTCAGATTTTTAGCAGGTTAGTTTTTTTTTGGCAAGCCACTAAGATTTTACTCAGCTGATTTTTGTTTAAATGAACTTTTTGAAAGGCCTTTTCAATACCACTGCCTTGAAGAACAGCATGATTTAACTTGTCTCTCTCAAATCCTGAATAAAATTTAAGCTGCTTTTGTTTCCTGGATGCCCAAACCTGCTTTTTCCAGGCATTTTGAGGGAGTCCATGTGAAGTGTTGCTGCAGCCTGCAGCAGGGATTAATATTTGTATTTGGGATGGTTTTGCTGTGGTGTGATAGTCACCCCATGAACTGTCCTATAATTTCATTACCTCAGCTTTGATAAACCAAACAAGCAGGTAATTGACTTTGTGAAAAGGATTTGTCCCAATGACTTTATCTCCTCAGTGTTCATTGTAGAGATAATAAGGCTCTTGTAAAAGGTTAATTGTTCAGCTTTGTGTCTTGGGCTACAGTTTCATAACTGCTTCAAGGTAGCAGGGCTCTGACAGAGTAGCTTGTATTTCTCCCCCTCCCTTGTGCCAAATAGAGTGCCTGAGCAGTGTGGGGGACTGGAACAAACGGTTCCAGTTCCATTTGAGCTAAAAGGATGATTTTTTTTTTTGGCATTTTTTTTGGCCTTTTTTCTGTCTTTCAGTGTGTGTTAGTTTCTGAGTACAACTCACTATGTGATGTCTTGGATGGTGCAGGACACGAATTAGAGCTGGGAGGGGAGAAGACGGATTCTTTCAGTGGTGATGATGGCTTCAGATTATGGTGAAACTGCCGTGTTGTCTATTCTTGAATTGTATCTTTAAAATGTGTTTGTGTTTTGCTGTTAAAAAAACCCACAACAGTTCATACTTTTTGTGGATTAACTCTGTTTTTGGTAAATATTGGTATTAACTTCAGCATAATTACTGCAAGGAAAACTATTGTAGTGACCATTACTGGTTTGGAATAAAAACAATGCAGTTGCTGAAAAATTATTGTGGTGCAGATTTGCTTCTTAACTAAAAAGTGTTTTCTGAAATGGGAATTTTAAAGTTGTTTTTCAAAAACTTGTGAGAGCTGAAGAAAACATGGTTGGTTTTTTTTTCTTCTCAGTGATTAGGGATGGCTAACTGCCCGTCAAAGTATCTTCGTGTTGTTGGGCTTGCTTTGATTTCACTGTAGACTTATGTGGCTCATCTTCAGCATTTAGAAAGGAAATGGAGCAAGAGGTGATTGAATTTAGTTGGATAATAGGCCAGTTGTTGCACAATGCAGATGTTTGCTGAACTTTGTGTACTTTTTGACTTACACCTGTGCTGCTGAATTGAGACATGTAATTATAAAGCTGTGCTGAAACAGGTGGTCGTAGAATGCAATATGCTTCTTAGTTAAGTATGTTTATCTGGGAAGACTTGTCATTTCATCCCATTTTTCAGTTGTTTTAGGTCTACATTAAATAAATCAGCCTGTTTTAGGACACCAGTTATTTATAATGTGTCACAAAGCTGCTGGAAAGAATAAAAGTCTTTTTCCTGTTTTTTTTTTTTTTTTAAGAAATAACTTGAGCAAAACACGATACTGAAAACAGTTCAAAATCCTCGAAGAATACTAGCTGTGAATGCAGGGATAACACTAATGAAATTTTTCTCTCTGTCTCTGCTATGAGAGAAAAGAGGCTGTAGGAGCTGTTCTGCTTGGAACATAGATCTTCCCTCTTTAAGTGTGAGAACAGAAAAACCAATTGTAGGATTGAAGGGGAAAAAAAAAGATGAGCTCTTGCTTTTTCGTATCTAGGAAAAAATATTGATTTGAAACAGGTAAAAGCTGTTCAATTCTTTTTCATTGTGATAGAAATCCATATAAAGTGTGGGTTTTTTCTTGCTGGTCCTGTGTCCCATCCACTCTGTTATATGTTGTCCTGTTGCTCACTAGCTTGTTTCTCCTGCACCTTCCCCTATCAGATGTTCCTGGGACATAGTAGTTTTCTTGAAGGGTACTGGGCTAATAGAAAGAAAAACTTAAAAAAAATATATCTGGTTAAAGGAGCCTATTCCCTGCCAATCTTTGAAAATGCCATGCCTCTAGTAATTGGCATTTGCTGTTTGAGAACTTCCTTTCTAGTCCAGCTTTTCTGCATTGAGGCTGGACAAAGTATAGAAATACTTTTAAAATATAGCTTATTAGGTGGCTAATAAAAGGGGAAAAATATGGTGATACTTAATACTGTTATTAATTTTTTACTGCATTGCTGTTTTGAAGCAGTAGGGCTTTTTGCCTACTACTGCAGATAGATAGTACTTGGCACCTATGTTCAAAACTTGAATAGAAGTCTCAAGAAAGTCCTCTAAGGTTTACTGTGTTATGAACCAAACTTCTCTGTTTATCTGCCCACTACACAGGATATCCCTAGATATACTAGTACAAATATGAAGATTTCTTTGTAATTTTTTTGGTGCATTTTTTATCTGTAGATACCAAGGCTGTCTTCGGAGACCCATGTTAATCCCCTGCTTTTAGATGAAAGTAGAGGAACTGAGGCTATAAAGTTTATTTGGCTTTTTAAGGACGACCTTAGTCTGCAACTTGGATGTGACTCAAGCTGATGTAGAGAATGCAGGCAGCATTTCTTCTTTTTTACTTGTAATGGAGCAATGAGCACTTGCACCTTAACAGCAGCTGTGGGAGAGGAAGGGCATAGATCTCCGTACTACGTAATGCTGCTGCTCCCGCTCTGGGGTAAAATTCCTCTGTGCTGCTTCTAATCCTCTGGTGAGGTAAGAGTGGCAGTGGGTTAACTGTGACCCCTGTCCTTGCTCACAGCTCATTGAGATCTCATTAACCTCACCTCAAAATTCTTTCACAGCATTTTGATATTTGGTAGTACGGGATAAAAGTACAGGATGCTGGTAAATACAGGATAAAAGAATAGGGTAAAAAGCCAGGATACCATGCTCATTGCTAATGTGGTGGCTGTGAAAACCTGATACCTGTGAATATAAGCATTTTGTGTCTGTATGTGCCTCTGCTTATCCTTTCCTGTTAATGTAACTTTTGAGCATTGTATCAGGATGTGGGAGGAGAATCAGTGAAATGCAGTTATGCATTTAAGAACTGTTATTACATATAAATTGTGGGGGTTTTTTTTTTAGGGTATTGAGAAATTGAGCGTACTATGGTTAACTTAAGCCATTTCAAATTCAGAAAAGTGCAGCTTATTAGGTGACTGTTAAAAGGGAGAATGTGGAATATAATGGTGATACTGTTTTGTTAATTTTTTAGTATGTTGCTATTTTGAAGCAGTAGGTTTTTTTTGCAGAAACAATTGAAGAAAGGGCAAACATTATAAGTTGTCATTAGAGATGCATAGCAATTATCTCTAAAAATACTTTTCAAAACAAAGCATTTGGACAGGGTTATCTAAACAGCTCTGTTACTTGGAAAAAAAGGCATGCCTTTTCATGGCTTTTTTTGGAAGTACTGTAATCTTCTTATAAGCATTGTAGCATCCTAGCAGTGAAAAAAAAAAACCAAACCCAAACTCTATTAGAGATTGAGTAGCTTCAAGACTGTCCAGAGGACTTAATCTTGAAAAGCTTTTTGTTGCAAGATAAAGATCAAGGTATTACAAGAACTTTATCTCTCTTCATATGTACACGAAAATAAAGTTGTTTGTATTTTTTGTTTTTAATTCAACCTTTATTATGGAAGCTTACAAAAACAATGATGTGAAAGTTTCATTATATACCTTGTTGTTCATCTTATACTTGCTGCAAGGGTGTATTGGACTAGTCACGTAGATGACACTAAACTACTACCAGGATGTACAGGCTACATATTGGAGAATTCAAGTTAGTGCTATTTAACCTGATATAATTAAGGGTAAAGTGTGATGATTTACTTGTGGTTTCATAAGCAACTAAACCGTTCTGGCAGGAGGAGTAGGAGGAATTTGAGAGGAGCAAGGTAGATGATGAGGAATGGGGTCAACAATGATTCTAAAGTGAGGATGTTGGAGTGGGTTTTTATTTATTTATGTTGTTCTTCAAATTCATGCCTATGAAGAAGGATGCAGATCTGCAGCAATTTGAACAAGTCTATACTGGAGCAGCTGCTGCGTCCTTTCATCCTGTGGTGCTATCTTCTCTCACTGAGGGATCTGTAGTCCTTTCCCCCCCTGTTGTTAGCCAGAACCTGATACAGATGTACCTCCACTTCATGGTGGGGGAGGTTGTGCTGGATGGAGCCTATGAACAGTAGGCAGAAGCCCAAAACAGGTCCTCATTTCTTTCCTGGGAAAAAAGATTTGTGTCTCTACCAGTTTTTACAGAAGGGTATAATTGAGAAGATTGAGGAGGTGTTTTGAGATTTTCACTTTATATTTCTCTTGTACAGAAAATTGTAATTATATATCCGGGGATAATACATTTTAGATTGAAAAGATGCCATTATCTTGGTTAGCTGGTTGAACTATTTGAAACTAGGATACTTGCTAGCATTGTGACTTCTACAAAGACTTACCAATAAAGTTTCAAATACCAATTTTTATTTTTTTAAAAAGTGTTTATTAAGAACTGGGTCAGATCAGATATCATCTTTACAAAAGCGCAAGGACAAGCATAAATGATGCTTCCTTTGCATGTTCTCCCAGTTTCCAATGGTTTTTAGCTCAGTGACTCTCTTTTAGCGTAGCATCTGTACCATCCTAGGGCAAGGAGTTCACCAGCACCTTTGTTTTGCATCTGCTTCTGATTTTATTTGACAGTCTTTATGTGCTGTACTGGAAGAGGCAGTAAACATTCAATCCTGCCTGTCCTGGCTGTCACTTAGGTTTTTTACATCCTTCTGTTACCTCTCCTTGCACTTCTCTCTCTCAGGTGAAAGATTTGTAGCTTATGTTTTGGACATACATCTTCTCATCTGTTTAATGGCCCTTGTTCACCCTAATTGAATGTTTTCTAGTTGTCCTTTGAGAGGTTTGAACTCTGAGAGGTTTGAACTAGGACTGTGCATCGTATTCGAGGTTTGTACATATTTTAAGCTTATGTGATAGAATAATGTTCTCTTCCTTTCCTTATAAGAGTGCTCTAAACACTTGCTTTGGTTTTTATAATTAATAAACATTCAGCTGATGTTTCCATAGAGCAGTTTCTCACAGCACCCAGGATCGCATTCCTGAAAGGTAATGGACAGCCCCAAGCTCATCCTTACATATATAAAATTAGGGTTGTTCCTATTGTTATCTATATTTTCATTCCCTGAATTGGCTGCGCCATTCTGTACTCCACTTTCTTGATCTTTACAATTCTTCAGGACACCGATACCCATGCCTGTGTTACACGGAATCAGTTTATATTATCCAGAAGCTTTATTTTACTGCTCACCCTTTTACCCAGGTTACTTACTAGTGAACCATGAGCTTTGTAGTTCTAGCACAGGCTCCCGCAGAACTCGTAGCTCTTTCCTTCTGCTGTGAGAATTGGCCATTCACTCTGTCTTCTAGTCACATATTTATTTTTGCAATAATTGGATGGTTGTCCTGAAAGACTTTTAAGAGGCACCTTTCAAAAGCCCTTTGGAAACCACAGACTGTGTTAAAAGGATCTCCTCTTCCATATATTTACTTCCTTTAGAGGAGTCGTGTTTGTAAAGCTCACTTTCCCTTTACAAAAGTCCCACTGATGATAAATGAATATATGGTATTGATCTCTGCGTCCACGAATTCTGTCCTTTGTAGTTTTTCCAAGATGTGCATTAGAACATGACTGAATACAGACATTTTTAGCTACTGCTGGTATGCTAAATGACTTTTGTATACTTTTGCTTTGGATTGAATGTGTTCTGGTTTCCTCACCACACAAAATTGATAAAATGAAGCTAATAACTAAGGGTGTGTAAGCCTCAGAGCCCAGCGTTGTTGATTTCATCTAAAATTGTTAGCTTTGACTCATGTGAGTGTTGTCCCGTATTAAAAGGTCCCATATTAAATAAAAAAGAAAAAAAGTTTTCTGATTCGTCTCAGATTGTATTAAAAGGTTTTGCTGATGCACCTGGAGGTTCAGCCCAATTAAAATTTTAATAATTTAGGTGGTGTATCTTAAAAGATAGTATAGTTAATCCCAGTAACAGTTTTGTCAGCACAAATGAGACAGTATACCAATGGGAAGGGGAAGGTTTGGAAATGGCTTGATTAGGAGTAATGTAACGTCCCTGAGATCAGCGAGGCTGCCTGTAAACAGAAAGCCCAAGCCAACTCTGAAAAGAAGCTAACTTTCAAGATGTTGAATCATCTTATGTCACTGTTTATTGAAGTTGTTAGTAACAAATGATATCATCTGGTCAACAAATATGTACGGAACAATGTGGTAATGAAAAGTTACTCTTTGTCTCTTTTATGCTTAATCTAGTTGCTGCAAAACATGCTGTAGAGAAGAAGCAGCTTTGCTGTTAAGGTCTTTCCTGGGACTTTCTGTAGGTTATGAACAGCTTGGAGTTTTAATAGTTAACAACAACATGATACTTGAAATGTGTTATTTTTTGATTATTTCTATGAATATTTACGAGACAGAAAAAAATGTCTTTGGAAACAACTGGGGTCAAATTATTCAGCTATTAACATTTTAGTGAAGAGGCTAACTTGAACATGACCACTTTATAGAGAAACTTGGGGTAATGAGGACAATTCTTACAATAACAGACATGAAAATTAGAAAGCGTCTAATTCAGATCATTTCACTGATACGGTCAGTTCAAAGTACTGGAACATGCTTTACAGTTTAAATTAAAAAAAAAAAGTAATTGAACTGAAACACTAGTGTCCATTTGAAGGCTTTGGGATTTAAGCAACAGCATTTTAAAATGCTTTTAAATCAATTTAATTTGCTTCATGCCTCATAATTTGAGGTTTTACACTAGAAGTCAATCCTATTACAATAAGGTTGGAATTTATTTAGTTCTTCAGATGAGTTGCTGAATTTGAGAGTTGCTGCAAGTTTGAATCCTGCTTCTTAGTTGCTAAGGAAGATGGGTTACTGCTTTGAAACATCGTTATCAGTGTTTGTCAGTGGCTTTTTTTGAAATTAAGTGTAAGGTTTTTTCCTAATCCTGTGGTTTTTAAATTATTCCTGGGTACCATGCTATATCCATGTGGAGTCTATTTTACAATAATTATCAAGGAAATTGTCAATAGGCTTAAGTAAAAATGGCTTAGTAAAGCAGTAGGGTAGCATTTTCATACTTGTATTTATCACCTGTTATCGGAGAAATGGTTCTGTGATAAAAAAAGTAAATTTATTCAAGGAGCCCCATTTCAAGACCAAGATAAGTGGTCTATACCAGTGCTTAATTTCTGTGATTGTTGAAGTAGGAAAAAGTCCAAGACTTCAGCTATTCACATATGTAAGTTGTGTGTGTGTATATATATACATATATGTAGCTGTTGAAATGGGAACCTATTTAGTGCACACTTTAGAGCATTAAGGCTGTACAACTCAGAACAAAACCCAGCAAAATTGGAAACTCTAAAGAGCAACATTTCAGCAAAGCCTGTTACCCGCTGTTTGAACAGAACTGGTTTAATGCTTAGAGCTGTGCAACCCTTGGGTCACAACCCCCTCAAGACATTGCGTGTCATGTGTGTTACCTGCATCTCTTGATGCATTCTGCAAGCACAGGTTTCCCAGACCAGGGGTATAGAGAGTACTGCAGGTAAGTTCTGTGAAAGTCTGTCTTGAAAGTGATCTTGGCATTTTGTAGGCTGCAGAAATCTGTCACTCCATCTTTCTTGCTGAAAGAAGTCCTTTTCTTTTGAAACCAAGCAGCATTCTCCTTTGGTTGAATTGTCTGTATCTGGTGGGCAGAATGTTTCATATGTACCTCCTTGTATTTCTTTTTCTGACAGAGTCCACTGGAACTGTATTTTAGACTTGCTGCCTTTGCTTTTCTGAGTAGGCTGAAGGCAGAAAGGAGGCAGGAGGCTAGGACATACTGGTGTTCCTTCCTGCTGTCTGAGGCCAAATGATGGAAAACCAGTGGGTTTCATTTATTCTGGATATTAAGGTTCTCAAAAGTTTTTGGTTGTCCTAAAAATCAACTGTATGATCTTTTTAAACTTTTATTTGTCTTATATATGAGTACTGATACTAAAAGCCTTATTTTGTGGTGTTTTCCTAAAACTGACCTGTGTTTGTGGCAGCTGAAATAGGAATCTGGCGATTAAAACTTTGCTTTTCTATATAACTCCAGATGTACCTCTTTCCCTTCCCCCTCTTACAGAGTTGTCCATCTCCAATAACTGTGTAATCTTGTCTCTCTTCAGGAGGATGTAAAAAATGAATCTCCTGAAGGTCTTCTTTTGGAGCACTTGTTGGAGCTTGTAGAACCTGAAACAAAATGGTTAGGTGTTGGTAGGGATAATTTGTGAGGCATTCCTAAAGATAAAGCGAGTCTTCCTATTTCTTCAGAAATGGGTATGTAAGACTTCTCAAGCACTTTTGTAGTAGAACAGTGAAGACCACTTTGGTTTCACTGTTAGAATGGAGTAGGTCAGAAGTAATTTCCAAAGTAACAGCTAGATTAGGTTATCCTACATGGCCTACTAAAAATGAAACAAAACCGATGCAGTACTGCTGTTTCGCTATGTGGTGTTCAAAATTACTCAAAATTACTTGTTTTCTGGATCTTTCTTTTGATGTCTTGGCATAGCCCAGTTGTCTGGAGCCCTTGCCATTGCCCACAGAACCAGTTCAGTCTTTTTATAGTACTGTTGTTAACATATTTTGTGAAGTTGTGCCAGCACGTGTGTCATAGATTCTTCTGGCAATAGAAGTGCTCATGTTCCTGAGCTGCCTGGCAGTGCCCATGTTGCTGGTGTCCTTGGTGTTCCTCGTGTGCAGACAGAACTGTCTGCTCCAGTAGTCATCAGTAGTATGGATGAGGTGGTAGTGATTGAAGTGTGGTAAAACAGTGTGCAGTTCCTGCATTTTATAAAGACCTTGGCTTTTGAAGACAGCATTTGTATTAGAAGCCAAAGACCTTGTATTCTTATGAGAAGGGGGCAGGGGAGAAGTGCAGAAAGGTGGTTTGTGTGCCAGTGAGGAAGGTATGGGTGAGTATCAAACCCAAACTTAAGTCAGAAATGGCTGAGTTGTAGGCCACAGGTTGCATGTACTTTGTGGACAGCTAATCCAACCTGTCACCAGCTTCCTTCTGTGTTGGTGTGCCCTGTGTTCCTCACCCATTGTGTGATGGGTGAGTTAAAGGACATTGAGACGGATGTGAGAAAAGTCTTTTTTCCCGGTGAGGGTGCTTAGAGAGGCTGTGAGATATATGTCCTTGGAGATATCCAAAGACCTACAGCCACAGAGCAGCCTGCTTTGTTGACCCTCCTCTGAGCATCATCATTGGACTAGGTGATCTCTAATCAATCCCTTCCTAAAATTTCAGCTGTTCTGTGATAACCAAGAACTGTGTGGTCTGGGTTACCTACCCAGAAAAAACAAACACCTCTGGCTTATCCTAAAATTGCACTCTCTAAAGACCTGCATGTTCAAGAGGCACATGTGAGTTCTGACAAAGAAGGGTCAATTATTTAGTGAAGCATTCTTTACTGATGCCTATACTGTTGCCTGGAATACAAGGAAAGAAAACCTTTAGTTGCTAAATAAAAGAAATAAAGATCAAAGATGGTCTGTAATTTTTTTTTTAACTCCTTTTTTAATAATTGCTTTGAGTTTGTCATTCACATGTTGCAAAGTGTAGCCTTGGCTGGATATTTAAATACATTTTTTAAGATATTATAATAGGCAATTGTGAGAACCCTCTCAAGGGTAACAGAGTTGTGTTGATGAAAAATTTCTTTTCAATCTCAGGAACTTCGGATGCATCCAGAACAATTTGGAGGGAAATGCAGGAAGCATGAGATGCTTCCCCAAATTATTTACAGAAATGAACTGGCTGTTTATATCCTCATCTGAGATGGGTGCTTTAACAGTACCTTGATGCATGGATTATTGTTAGTGAGATTAATTCAAAAGCCCACGGATGTGTTATGCCTTTACTTTTCAAGCTGTTTAATAGCTATTTTAAAAACTGTACGAGAGATTCAGTATTGTTAAGAATTTTACTCATCAAATGAGAAGTATTTCTTACTAGAGGAAAAGCATTCTCCCCTGCCTCCATCCCTGCTCCCCAACTTGTCTCCCTGAATCCTGAATCAAGGGGTGGTGTCTGAAGTGCTCTTCTGCTTTAATGGGGAGCCGTGATCTGGAGTGAGAAGAAACAGAGAACCCTTATCTGATTTTTTTGGACTTTGAATCGCTTTCCCTGACAGAACAAGGATTCCAGAGATAAAAACCAAAGAAGGTACAATTCCTGTTTCACTGCAAAGCTTTACCCTTAGCAGCTTGTAAAGTAGTTACTCATGTGTGCTTGGGGTCTGTGGGATATTGCAGCGTGGGAGTTGACCCAAACTGTTCTGTCACTGCCCTCCTCAAATGTACAAAGCAGAGAAAATATAATGAAAGGTTCTTGGTCAAGATAAGGACAGGGAGATCACTCAGCAGTTACTGCCATGGGCAAAAACCAGACTCGATTTGGGGAAAATTAATGTAACTTTTTGCCAATCAAATCATAGCAGGATAATAAGAAATAAAACCAAATCTTAAAACACTTTTCCTCCATGGCTCCATTCTTTGTGGGCTCAGCTTCACTCCTGATTATCTCTACCTCCTCCCCCTCAGCTATACAGGGGATTGAGGAATGGGGGTTAGGGTCAATTCATCACACATTGTCTCTGCTACTCCTTTCTCCTCAGAGGGACGGTTCCTCACTCTTCCCGCCCTCCAGCATGTGGTCTCACTGACAGGAGACAGTTCTCCATGAATTTCTGCAGTGTGAATGCTTCCTATGGGCTGTAGTTCTTAACGAACTGCTCCAGCATGTGTCCTTTCCATGAGGTGCAGTCCTTCAGCAACAAACTCTTCCAGCGTGGGTCTCCCACAGGGTCACAAGTCCTGCCAGCAAACCTGTTCCAGAGTGGTCTCCTCTCTCCATGGGTCCACGAGTCCTACCAGGAGACTGCTCCAGCATGTGCTTCCCATGGGCTTGCAGCCTCCTTTGGGCCCATCTGCTTGCTCTGTCTTGGTGTTCTCCACAGGTGAATATCTGCCCCACTGAGGACCTTCATGCTGTCTGCAGATTTGATTCTCTTGGGTATTCTCCTTCCTCTCTCTGGCTGCAATTGCTGTTGTGCAATGGTATTTCCCCCCCCACCCCCTTAAATACGTTATCCCAGAGATGCTACCATGTCACTGATGAGCTCAGCCTTGGCCAGCAGTGGTTCCATGTTGGAGCTGGCTGCCACTGGCTCTGTTGGACATGGGACAGAAGCCGTCCCTGTAGCTCCTCCCCATCCCAGCTTTCAAAACCTTGTCATGCAAACCCCTTCCCAGGGATGGTGTGCCAGTTCTGTGGCACAGTAAATGCCCTTGTGTGAAAGCAAGGGGATTGGAAAGGGGATTTGGGAGAGGAAAGCAGATCAAAGAAGGACCTGATCTATCCATGACTTGCTCATTAGGAATACATTGCTGCTTTTGTTAAGCACAGTAATGATCTGGTATTCCAGCTCTTGCTAGCTTTTTTTTTTTTTCTCTTTTCTTTTTTTCCCCCCCTTGCAACCAATTTCTTCTTAAGGTAAATTTTGTATTTGGTGCAATTGCATATGTTGTCTGTAAATAAACAGGAAGCCTGCTTTTCCTGGATACAGCAGGAATATAGCTTTCTTACTCAGGGTGGTGTTTTGCCAGTGACTTTCTGCAGAAGCTGGGAGCGATGCTTGCCTGTACTTCTCCTTCTTTCTTCCAGGTAGCTGCCTGTTCTTTAATTCCACAAGTTAATACCTGTTAATGATGATATGTGACAGAGGAAGTGCCTCAGGATATCTGTGAATAGTTTGAATTGTCTGGGCTTTAGCTTTAATTTGGGAAGGATTTGATTCCCTCGGTGTTCTGGACAGATAACTATAAACAGTCATTCACCTTTGTAGTGCTGTATTTCCTTTTGGGGTTGTTAATCAAATGGAGACCATCGCCATCCCAAGACTGAAAAGAAATCATTGAGGTGCTTTTGCTTTGGTATCGTTTAATCAACTGTATTTATATTTGATCCAGAGTTGTTCAGATATGTTGATGGGGTTTTTTTTGTGTTTTTTTTTTTTTTTAATTAAAAAGAAAAAAAAGGCCATGACTGTTTAGCATCATGTCTTAATTCAGTATTTGTCAAAAGAGGTCCCCCTGTGCAACACAGGTTGTCCAGGACATCATTCCCAGGGACTTCTTAACTGCCTTAGGTGTCTGGTATTTACCTACACCTTAATTTTTGCTCACACCACTTGTTTCATTTTGGGTTGTGGGGTTGTTTTTTTTTTGGTCTTGCTGTTACTGTTAGACTGGTCACAAAATGTGATTACTGCAGCTATTATTGGAAGGCTGTTCCCAAACCTCAATTCTCTGGTTATTATAAAACACCTTTAGTTTCTAGCCTCATTTTCCACTGTGGTCAGTTTTTATTTGACTTTATGCCAGTTCTTTAGTTTACCTCATACAAGCATTTTTCCCCATGGTGCCTTCCCTTAAGGGCCTTCTGAAGCTTTTTTGGCATGATAAAGTGAAGGGCATTTGCTGTCCTCACAGGGAAGGAGGGGAGGGTTATCTGGTACAGTACAGGTCTGGACAGTAAGCAAGTTTGAGAACTGGGGCACAGTGTCACAGGGTGGCACAGATTTTTTTTTAAAGACAAGGCTCAGCAGCTTATTAAAAACATCCTAGCAAAAACACAAAAAGGAATCATATCCTGTTAGGCTTAATTTTACAGTATTAAGTAAACAAAGTTCTCTTAGTCACCTTCTGCTTCTGCAAGAACACCGGTAATCTGTTTTCATGTTAGTTTTAGGTATTTCCGCGAGCTGTGTAGTTAGTGTTACCAAAGAGCAGTGCCCCTGGGTTGTGCTGGAGGAAGGGCTGTGGTCCAGGTTGGATCAGGCAGCTAGTCTGGGTCAGTGGGGTTGAACTGAACAGTTGACTTCATCTTACTTCAGCAGCGCACAACTGAATTTATCAATGATATTTGAAATGAGTGATTTATGCTTAGCTTGTGAAGCTTGTGATCATAGAATCATAGAATGCCAGGTTAGAAGGGACCTCAAGGATCATCTGGTCCAATATTTCTTGGCAAAAGCACAGTCTAGATGGGATAGCCCAGCACCCTGTCCGGCTGAAATGCCTGATTTGTTCAAATATCATCAGTGGCTTTTTCATAAAAGGATCGTGCTATGGCTCATGGTTGCTCAGTGACTGTTTAAAACTCCCTGAACACTTCCTCTGTGTTTCTGTAGCAGAACTCTTTAGTCCTCATAACCTGATTGTCTGTCTTGTCTTTATATGCCACCAGCTTTTGTTTTGGTTTTGTTTTTTTTTTTTTTTTTTTTTTTTTTTTTTTTTTCCCCTTTCTTGTCGTTTTTTTTTTTTTTTTT
>VZRU01007664.1:16803-77708 GCA_013398155.1 Pedionomus torquatus
TTGGCTTTCTGAGCTGCCAGTGCACACTGCTGGCTCATGTTGAGCTTCTTATCCACTAGAACTCCCAAGTCCTTCTCCTCAGGGATGCTCTCCAGCCATTCTCCACTCAACCTGTATTTGTGCCTGGGATTGACATGTCCCAGGTGCAGGACCCTGCACTTGGCTTGGTTGAACTTCATGCCATTTGTATTAGCCCACCTATCAAGCCTGTCCAGGTCTCTCTGGATGGCATCCCTTCCCTCTAACGTGTTGACTGCACCATTGAGCTTGGTGTCATCAGCAAACTTGCTGAGGGTGCATTCTATCCCACTGTCCATGGCTCCAACAAAGGTGTTAAATAGCACAGGTCCCAGTACTGACCCTTGTGGGACACCACTCATCACCGTCCGCCACTTGGACATGGAGCTGTTGACCACAACCCTTTGAGTGTGGCCATCCAGCCAGTTCCTTATCCACTGAGTGGTCCATCCATTGAACCTGTGACTTTTCAGTTGGGAGGCTAGGATGTTATGCGGGACAGTGTCAGATACTTTGCTTAAGTCCAGGTAGATGATGTCCGTTGCTGAATTAAGAATTAGCTCACTTCTAGTTGTGATGGATCCAGATCTGCCAATAGTGATCTCCTGAAATTTCCTTTTTAAAAGAAAGGAAAAATTGCAAAGAGGAAGAAATGCCAAATTAATTTGCGTTCTACCTGTAGCGAGTTTGTGTTGCATTTTAACCCTGTTTTCATTGTCTCTTGATATTTTTCTCTTCACGTTACATTCTAAAACCTTACGTAAGTGAGACTAAGTGGGCAGTTGCTTAACCAAATATTAGTCATATCTTTTTTGTTTAGAAGGTTTCATATTTAGTAGCTGCTTTAAGTATCTAAACAATCTTTGTGGATCAGGAGAAGTGCAAAATAATTGTGTAATTTATCTGTTGCACAAAATTGTGAGACTTCCAGAATTTGGAAGCTTATTTTGAAGCCCTGCAAGAGTTGGATCAGATGCAAGGGATTGAATTATCCTCCCTTATCTCCATGGGACTGCTAAACTAATCTTCTCAAGGAATCCCATCAAGCCATTTAATGTCATATTGAGTTTGAGGGAAGATATACTTTATAGGATTAAGTAGTTCAGAATAAGCTGATAGACTTTTTCTGTTTCTGTTAACTTTGTCTCTGCAAGTTTTATTATTTGTCTGCTTTACTAGTTTGTAGGTGGCCAGGTGCCATCTGTGTTCCCGCTCCTTTTCTGCCAAATCAGCCAGAGTTTGAAATACCATCTTGTGCTCACATCTGATTTGGGTTAAACCTGGACTTGCTTATGATCTGGTGCATAATGTTGGCATTTATAGTCATGATTCTCTGGCCTCAGATAATTTGGTGACTTCAAATTGAAGTTCTAGATGTTTCATCTGAATTGCATATTTAGTGAGAATTTCAAGTAGATCATAGAGCACCCAACACCAAATAACATCAGACTAACTAAGCAGGTTGTCACTGTCTTCTACAATCACCTTTTAGAAGTTTGCCAGAGAAAAATGTTTCATACCTTCTACTTTAGTGAGGATGAGGGCATCACTTTGCTCAAAGTGCAAAGGTGAGAATCAAGACTTTTTTTAGGGCTGTAATGGACATGCCCTTTGGATCAAAGTTGTTAATACAATTCCTGCATTTAAATAATTCACAAACTTCTTTTAAATTGGCAAGTTTAATCACTTTGTTCACCAGCAATATCTAAATGTATTGAGACAGGGTCATTTACTTTTTTTCTCTTAATTTTTCCTCCTTCAGTCTGGAAAAAGGCCAAGTGATCTTATTCTTTTGCAGGTGAGGTGATTACATTGATCTCCTCACCTCAGAAGTGCTGCAGGTCAGACTGGATAGTCTTTGGACAGACAAGTTACTTAAAAGATAAACAGAACCAAAGCCACTTTATAACATACAATTTCACAGGATCATAGAATGGTTAGAGTTGGAAGGGACCTTGAAGATCATCGATTTCCAACCCCCCTGCCATGGGCAGGGACACCTCCCACTAGAGCAGGTTGCTCAAAGCCCCATCCAGCCTGGCCTTGAACACTTCCAGGGATGGGGCATCCATAACTACTCTTGGCAACCTGTTCCAGTGCCTCACCACTCTCCCAGGAAAGAGATTTTTCCTAATATCCAACCTAAATCTCCCCTCTGAGTTTAAAACTATTATGCCTCATCCTATCACTACACTCCCTGACACAGAATCCCTGCTGCTCTCCCGTAGGCTCCCTTCAGATACTGGAATGCTGCTAGGTGGTATCCCCGAGACCTTCTCTTCTCCAGGCCGAACAGCCCCAGCTCCCTTGGCCCATCCTCACAGGAGAGGTGCTCCATCCCTCTAATCATCTTCGTGGCCCTCTGCTGGAGCCATTCAACAGATCCATGTCCTTTCTATGTTGAGGACTCTATAGTGGTGGACACAGTACTCCAGGTGGTGTCTCATGAGCTTAGAGTAGAGGGTGAGAATCAGCTTACTGATTACAGAAGTTCTGTCCAAGGTATTTGCTTTCCATCCTGCTTTTCTTAGGATAAAAGACTTCTTTGACCAAGCATAAGTTAGTCTTGATTAACTATGAAATACAGCTAAAACACCCTTAACAGAGAGCTTCCATGCCTTGTCATGATGATGTTGGCAGTATGAATGCAATTTCCTTCCAGCCCCATCCTGTCCCAAAAGTAGGGAATCTTGTTTCCAGTACCATTATTGATGTATATACTCTTACCAAGGACCCATGTTACTGAGCTACAGATAACTGTTATCTTACTCTTCCATCCTTTTCCTCGACAGGAAAAACCTGAATGAAGGCAACTCGGAAAAGCAGATGTTGCAAAGAGGCAGAAAATGCACTGTAGTTTGAATTGTGGAAGTAGCTGTCACTACTCTTTAGTTGTATACAAACACCATTTGGCATGGGTTAGAGGTTGTTTAGTTTTTTTGATTGTTTATCCTGCACACAGTAGCCTACACACTGAAATGGGAGACTTGTTGGACTGGAGTATAGAACGGCAGAAGTAAAATTTACAGGTGCACTAATGTTAGCCAGGCAAAGGGCGGGTTCATAAGTGCGGGTTGCTATGTGGCATGTGCAAAACAATGGATTCCTTTTAAATGTTGGAGAATGAGCTGACCAGCTTCTTATGTCTGTGGATATGCAGTGTCTAAAAACCATTCTTTCCTCCACTATTATTGCTGGACCTTCTGCTAGTCCTCCAACTGACCTTGTACTACCTACTCCAGGATGACGTGAGCATGTTTGTCATTCTGATTTCTGTCAGATTGGCTAATCGCAATCTTTCTCTTTATAGAGCAAATTCGATTAAAGAATATAAGAAATGTGTATGGAAGATGCTTGTGGTATCGTTTGCGACTGTTAAAACCACAACAAAACATAATTCCTACAGTAAAGTAAGTATGTTTCATTTGCATGACTTCCCATTAAAATGATTCCTGTTTTTATTTTTATAAAAATATATTTTTTTGTAATCGAAATAGCTGGAATTAATTATATAATATTTGCTTCTGTGTCACAGAAGAGACATTTGCAATCTGCTATATTTGAAGAAATAATAGTTAATAATTTTCTAGTAGGGCTTGAAATCCAGATGGATGCTGTCTCTTTCCCACCTTCAAGATATTTTGCTATCTGTTTCAGCTTTCTGTTTTTTTTTTTTTTTTTTTTTTTTTATGCTGACTTTTTTTAGTATCAGGTTAAAGTCATCCTTTAAAAATAGGAGATACTATTGTGTAACTGCTGAGGACAGTTAAAGAATGGTAAGACTATTCATTGACAGCGGCTTGCCTTTGTTTAAAGGAGAAAAGAAATTAATTCAGAGTCAGAGCAGCTGTCTCATCTCTGTCAAAGGTGGTGTTATAACTGCAATATGTGCTTTAAAATGGCTTTAATATTTCTCACTATGTTAATATTGTTTCTAGAAGACTGATATCAATGGCTTCTTAGGTTATTTGTATCACTATGCTGAAGCTAGTGGATTTGCACATTTTAAAAATTATTTTTTACAAACAGGAAAATAGTCCTCCTTGCTGGCTGGGCATTATTTTTGTTTCTTGCATACAAAGTTTCCAAAACGGATCGAGAGTATCAAGAATACAATCCTTATGAAGTTTTACATTTGGATCCTGTAAGTAACAACATCTTCCACTGGTCTGTACTTCTGAAACTGTGTATTCTGTGTCCAGATGTCAAACTTAAGACTTGGTTGGTTTTTTGTTTGGTTTTTTTTTTTTTTTCCAATGAAATAAGTTAACTTTAGTGAACATATATAGTGGTTTTCTTTGTTTTTGGTGTATGGAAGTTGCTGCTGAATATTGTGAAATCGGTCTGTACTAGTTTATAACTTTTGTATCTAACTTTCAGACTACTAGTGACTTTTTTAATACAGTGAAGTGGGCTTTTTAAATCTGTTTTGAATCTTATTCAGATGTTGTTTTGCTCGCTTGGTGCGAGAAAACAGTCATTCTGCGCTGTATACCCTGTGAAAATCTTCTCAATAGCCATTTTTAGGGATGCTGCTGAATAAACTATGTAAGCAAGAATGTGAGTTCATTTGGTTTACAGTTGTTGTACACTTTGTAGTAAAGGTTAGCTTGAATCTCAGTTGTATTTGTGAATGCGAACAACAAATTGTAAATAGTGATACCAGCCAACTGGTTTATTAAACTGGAAAAGAACAGACAGGCTGAGACAGTTGGGATTGTTCAGCGTGGAGAACAGGAGGCTCTGGGGAGACCTTATAGCAGCCTTCCAGTACCAGAAGGGGGCTTACAGGAGAGATGGGGAGGGACTCTTTATCAGGAAGTGTAGTGGTAGGACGAGGCATAATAGTTTTAAACTGAAAGAGGGGAGATTTAGATAAGATAGTAGGAAGAAATTCTTTCCTGTGGTGGTGGTGAGACACTGGAACAGGTTGCCAGAGAAGCTGTGGATGCCCCATCCGTGGAGGTGTTCATGGCCAGACTGGATGGAGCTTTGAGCAACCTGGTCTAGTGGGAGGTTGATCATGCCTGTGACATTGAGGTTGGAACTCAGTGATCTTTAAGGTCCCTTCCAACTCTTAACTATTCTATGATTCTATTATTTATGCAGAAAACAGATGCAATGCTTTATTTATACTGGAGGTCTGATTCAGATGGATATAAGAAGTTATATATCTTGAGGAGATGAATAGACCTTCTGAACATCTCTTAAACTCTTACTTAGTTTTGTTTAAATTCTTTTCTTCATCTTAACCACAATACCTTGAAGAAATTCTCTGCTTATGGTAATTATTTCTTGATACAGAGCTCCTCTTTTAAATACCAGTAGTCATCTTTTCCATTCTGAACTCTTCAGGTATTCTTTACTCTCAGGTTTAAGGACATACGCTGTGGATTCAGCTTAGCACAAGAATATCGGAGAGCTTTGAATGTACCTGTATTGATTAAACTTGATGTATATTGTTAGGGTGGGAGAGCTTAATATGTATATGGATGTTAACAAGTACATTTCTTGCCATTAGTGATGTGGCTTGTCAACAAAAGGATAGGCATCAGCGGTACTGCTTTTCTATGCTAAGAAAGTTATTATAGCAGATAACGTGACTTCAGCCTGTTTCTAGCTGGACAGGCAGAACAAGACCTGACTTGTGCAGAGGCAAGTTATTTAAATTCAACCTCTGCTCAGTTCCTCTGTGAATGACCGATTGCTGACTTGCATTCTTGCACTGACGCACAGGAAGAAGATAAATTTTTACTACTGAATGTTATCTGTTGGAACTTTGCAGTTTAAATGCTCGTATATCTGTGTTAACTTTGGTTAAACAAATCAGGCTAGGGATTAGGTCATCATTCTTTTGTCATCTTTGGCAAATTTCTACAAGTAACAACCCTGAGGAGGAGTAAAAGTATGTATGTAATGAATTGTAACTTGATATTTATCAATGAAAACTTGTACATGCTCAAGATACATGCTGTGTATCCAGGCAAAGAAACCAATACTGGAATGCTCCAAGAACTGATAAAAGAGGAATGGAGCACTTTGTTGTAAAGACAAGCTGATTTAAAGCCAGAGATGTTACAAGGAAGCTGAAGAGATGGGTGCAAAGATAGATCAGTTAAAGTAGGGCTCAAAATAGAGTCCAAGATTCCAGAGTGTGTTTATTTTATGTATTTTTGTGCGATCAGGTGGTGTCTGCTGAATCCTCATGAAAAACTTCAAGTTCAGACTACATAAACCTAACAGCTTTCTTCTGTTACCATTCAAATGGAACCTTTAGAGTCCTTGCGAGCCCTGCTGATGTTGAAGTGGTACTTATGTTGATATAGATGTCGAAGTGGTGTTAAGATAATGGAACTGTTGTTACTATTAAAAAAAAACAAACATGAAATGTAAAGCAAAGTTGTGGATGCAAGCACTTGAAAGTTTTTGTGCATGATAATTCACTTGCTTATTTGCGTTCACACTGTGGCCAAATTTATGATTTTCTTTTGTTAGCATATCAGCTTGTAACAAGGGGCTTTTTTTCTCCAGATGAGAACCACAATGTGGACAAAGTTCAGATAACGCACGTGCACCTTATTTTATGTCTGATATCAGCACTTTATTTTGAACATAGAGTAGCTCTTCTTGGAGCACATCACTTAAATTTGCTAATTCATACGGTGCTTGGATATGATTACTGATTTATTATTCAATATCAGGTATCCTTACCTATTCAGGTATCCTTACTGCCAATTTATGGGTGGGATCCAAGACATAAAGATGAACGCTGATTACAATTTTGAAATCTTTATGTAAGACAATCGGCGCCTTAAATCAAGTAGTTGATTTAGGGAGCTTTGTGTTGCAAGCAGTGCGCTGATTGATACCCGCTGACCTGGGCTACCAAGCATTTCTGTAAGTCAGGCCTAGACTCTGTAGCCCAGCTTTTCACAATGAGGAGTAAGCGATTAATGACAGAAGATTTGTTGTCAGCTTATCGGGGATCACATGCTCCCTCTATGGCAGAGAGAAAAAAATGGTGTGTTTTTAAAATTGTTTTATGGGCAGCACTCATGTGAGCTGTGAAAACCCCATCTCTTCTCCAGCAACCTGAATTCCCCCCAACCTCCCAGCTTTCCAGCTTCTGCTACTCATGTGGCATTCTTCATCTAGTCCTGAAATGATTGTTTTTACTTGAAGTCTAATTTATTATGGAGTAAATTTGCTCTGTGCATTAAATGAGACAGGCATGCTGTTGAAAAATAGTGTTGGAAAAAATGATAGACACAATGCATAAAAAGATAAAGTAACAGCAAATGAAGCCACAGGGTAGTTTAATTTCTGGTTTAAATTTATTGAAACACTACCATAATGTTTAAATAACTTCTTGTGTTTTTATTATGCAGTTATGGTCAGCATGCTAGGCCTCCCTACTGATATCTTGAAAAGTCCTATGGTAGTCATTCTGTGAAACTTAACTTTTTTAGTAAGCTCTCTGCTATCTGCATTTGCTATAAAGTTGTGTGGGTTTTCTTGAGTAGTGGAGCTCACACTCCAACCTGAAAGTTAATGTGCAAGGAGCTGTGTTGGTGGCATGTAACAATGTGTTGTAGTAGAATAAAAATTGATCTTTCTTGGCTATAGGTAATGTTCCCTTTGTTCAAGAAGTTTGAAATAATTTATGGGTAGGATGATTTGAGTCAAAGGCATTCTTAAGCAGCAGGGCAATCCACGGTTCCTGGTGACTGACAGATTTATTTCTGCCTACAAGCTGCAAGTGAACCATGATACTTGATCTATGAACTCTTTTATATTTAAATAGAAGAATATTGCAAGTGAGACTTCCTCATATTCATGAATATGTTTAGGAAAATACGAGTTTTGTTAAACAAGATTTGTCAGATATGGTGGGCTTATTTTTTTTTTTCTTGTGGATGGATAAACAAGGTGATCCAGAAAAGAGCCCAATACCCACCCATCTAAATGTCTTTTTTCTTAGCTTATAACTTCCAACTTGCTTTAAAAATGTTATTAGGAAAATAGCTATGTTTCTACAAAATGCATGTGTAGTTTCATGATCGTGTCATATTAGAACATAATTCTTTAGTTTGATGAATGGTTTAGAGAAATGCTGCATATTTTGCTTTATAATATAGATACAGAAGAGTTTTCTTGATTTAAGGTATTCATTGATCACTCAAAACGTCTCTTTTTTTTTTTTTTTCTTTTTAAGGGAGCAAGTGTTTCAGAAATAAAGAAACAATACCGTGCACTATCACTAAAATATCATCCAGATAAAGGAGGAGATGAAGTTATGTTCATGAGGATTGCTAAGGCCTATGCAGCGTAAGTTCCCTTTTTTTTTCTTACAGTAAATGGGAACTTGCTATTATGGGGAGGGAAATCTCTAAGGTAATAGCGGGGATGACCTAAGCGGCCAGGGAAAATGTGTTTGGGTATGTAATGAAAGTAAAACATGTTCTCATTTCAGTGCATACTTGATACGTACAATTTAGGAAGGATAACTTAATTGTTTAGCAACTGTCAGAATACTGCAAGGTGCTAAGTCTTTTTAATAAGTTAAGGTGTTAAGTCTTTGCAGCCAGGAAAAGTGTTTCCAGTGCAATACATACTAAATCTCAAAGATAGCAAAGAACAAAATGGGTGTTGTGTTTTTTAACCAACAATTCTGAAATGTTACTTGGAAAATAAATACACTGTTAATTTCATCAGGTGATAAAGCCAAAGTTAGAGACAGTATTTTAACTCTGTTCCTATCTAGTGAAAAAGGTATTTCGTTCTGGTTCTGACCCAGCTAGTTCTCAGCTCCTCCATGTCCCTTTTCATTGGTGCTTGCCTTGCAGACCTGATTTTTTCACTCTGACTGCTTCATATTACCTATGTAGTTCTTAAAAGCTGAACCCTTGAATCTTCTCTTCCTCCAGAGTATTTTTTTGTCTTACCTCTGCTTATAGGTTTTTTTTTTCTTTTTCTGAGAGGTGATGTCTAATATTAGAATTCGACATAAAGGAAATCCCTTTTTATTGATTTTTTCAACAGTCAAGATATGGTTTTAGGTTTTGTAGTGCTGTTCATACACAAAATGTTAATATAGCTTTATATTCTAAATGGTTGTCTGTCAGAGTCCAACAGTCTCTGACCAGGTTCTTTTAGATATTCCATCTGTGGAACATGTAATGTTTAATATCAGATTTGGTTACCTGAAGACAGTTGATGTTACATGTGATTTCTGATTTGATGGAGTGATACAGTTGTATTATGTTTTTTAGTATATTTTCTGTTAAACTTAGCAAAATGTAGGAATTTCAGCACACAGTTCAGTGACAATACCAATGTGATTCCAATGACTGGTCTCTCTAGTACTGTCCCTGTCCCAATGCAGGGTGACCCCAGGCACCAGGAAGGCATGACTGGGTTGAAGCCAGCTCAAGCCCGTTGTTCTCTTCAAAACTCTTTTGCTAGTTGTCTAGCTTTTATAATATGTATATAATATGTATAATATGAGCCAGGTATGCACTTCTCTGTCCAGGTCTTGCAGAGTAGAGGAGATGTTCATATATTTTCAATGCACTGGAGGGGAAGTGGTTTATGCCACCAGTTGATCCACTCAGCTGTTGATAGGTGTTTATCTGAAACAAAGGCCACCCTCTGGTCTCCTTCGTGTTGAGACAGTCAAGGTTCTTTGCAGCAGCCATGGTGGGTCACCTGTGGTGGCAAGCTCAGACCAACATCACCCTTGCCTATCCCCTCCAGGCCTTCTTCCATTGTAGGGATTTATTGGGTCATTCACATCATCAGAGAGTTTAGCAAGCTGGTGATTTCTGCTTTTAAGTCGTTTGTCATGGTTGACCGTACTGACGGTCTGAAAGTCCTTTTTGAGGTGAGGTGAGAAGGAGAACCAACATCATGCTCACTTGAACTGTTTTGAAATCATACTTTCTGCTTAAACATCACTGTGCAAGACTCTTCAATGGGGTATTCTGGTATAGCTTTCTGAACTCTTGGAACACCTCACTCCTTTGCTTTGTAAGCTAGCACTCAAGTGCTTGATGGTACTGTTTGATACTTCAAACATTAGTGCAAGGGCTGTGGTAGAAGCGTATCTTGAAGTAAATGATGGTGAAGTTCCTCAGCCATCCTGTCTACAAAGAATATAAAAGCTACCCATTCAGTGAGTCTGCTCGTTAACAAGTACGAGACTTAGAAATGACAGGGACACGTCTGACTCACTGGGTTTCTTTTGTGAGACAGTCTTCCATATAGTGAATGCTATAGTCATGTTCTGTTTCTTGAAGGCAGTATTCATTCTTCTAGTAAACAGGGATTCTGTTTGAGGTGGTATATTGCTGCCAAGAGCCTGTCATTACAGAACAGGCGTAGAAACTGTAAGATCCAGGAGGTGGTGTCTTAATTTATTTTTCTCATCTTAAATATGAAACTAGGAGGTTCCAGGAACAAAACAAACCAAATGCACACATGCCATCAAAGGCTAAAAATCTAGAATAAGAGAATTAAAAGCTCATAGGGGCAACTTCTACTGTATCAGCCCATCTTGCATATTCACCTTTCTGCCAAACAATATTGTATCTTCAACCTTTATTGTCTTTCCAAATTTGCTGTACTGTAATCTGGTGTTGAAAAATACTCTTTGTCGATAGCTACACCGTCACCCTTGTGAAGGGGAGATGTGATTGTTCCATCTCCTGTTTGGGGCTGTACATTGTGGGTCTGATTTCTTCTGTGTCAGAGTGTTAAAAGAATTTGCCTGTATATCATGAGGGAATACAGCAGTATGGTTTCATATGGCATTTCATACAAACAATAGCAGAAGCTGTTTAGTTTGCCAAGCCATCTCTGATGGAAAATTTAAATGCCCTGTTTTGAAGTTTCTGTATATTAATGGTTTAGAGAACTTTCTTTACTTCTGTATTAACTTTATATCTCATCTTGCTTCTAGCTTAACTGATGAGGAATCACGAAAAAATTGGGAGGAATTTGGTAATCCGGATGGGCCACAAGGTAACAGTTATGAGTGACACAAATCGTGTAACTTCTGCACATTGTGTAATTGTGTAATTACATTCTGTGTAATACCTGATCATTTGAGAAGCAATCAGATCTTAAAGTGTGCGGAATAAATTTTTCTATTATTTGAAGCAATGCATCCTATCAGGTCTTTGCTTGTGAAACTGGCTCTGGGGTGGTGGTGGGAGGGAAAGGCAGAAAGAGTTTGCTTTCAAGTTTCTCAGACTTGTCATTCAAGAAAAGAGAAAAGGATGTTTTTTAATTAGTCACCTTCAGTAAATGTCTAGATAGATGTGCTATTATTAAAAGAGGTATAAGTGAAAAATAGAATAATACTCATCAGGAACTTGTCAATTTTGAACATTTCTTAGTGTTTACCTTCGCATAACATAAATGTGAATTGAAAAAATAACAACCAAACTGCAATTAACACAATTCAAGGGGATGTATGTGAGGATATAGATATATTTAAACATTTGAATAGTTAATATTTAAATCTAAATAGTGGGTCCTTCTAACAATCTATAACCATTAACAGGTAGGGAAGTGTCTCCAGACTCTTCTCCAGAGCAGGGCGCTTCCTGTAGCTTAATGTGATAAATTCACTAGATGTTTTTCTGTTGGGACTCCTAAGCTTGAGGTAGTTGGTCAGATATTTGAGTCTCAACAAACAGTAGTTTTCAGCTTAACTACATAAAAGTCACTTAGACTTGTGCATGACAACTGGTTGTCTAAACTGATGGTTGTCACAACATGTTGGAGACAGCATCAGAGTAGTATTTTAAGTACGTAGAGGATCCTAATCTGTCCTTGCTTAAGGCAGTACTGCTCATTGATATCTGCTAGGACTGAGGAAAGCGTGGTTTTTTTCACAGGCTCTTGGCATTTGTAAACTTGGTGGTTTTAGTGTTGTGGTTATTTTTGTTTCCTAGAACTTCTAGTGTCGGAGTAGGTGGCATTTGCAAACTTCAGTTTATTACTGCTAAAGTTTTCTGAAGATGAGTTATTTTATGCTATTGTCTATTTGGGTCTGTGTACAGTAGATGTTACTGTTAGAGAAATGATGTCTGCCAGTTTCTGCAGCTGAACTCTTCTTGAATTGAAAAGAGTTTCTTTCTTACCAATTGCACAGAAATTTGAACTGGCGAAGGGTTTCTTTTTACAATTTACAGCTTAGAACAATTCCCTAAAGTTACAAACTAATGATACTTTTTCCATAGAATACATTTGCTCAATTTTCGTGCAGTTTGTGTATTTACTGAACTATATGTATTTAAACTGCTGAAAACTCTGCAAGGCAAAGCGTGTAAATATTTCCATCTGTGAAGTATTTTTCTCTCTCTTTTTTTTTTTCCTAATATTGATAAATCCTGCGTATTTATTTCCCTGCAATATGTTAAGCTAAAATAGTTGGAATTTCAGATATTGCATTTAAGTTTGTTGTTATATTGTATTCTTCAGTGTATTTCTGGTTTTTGTTTTTTTTTTTTTTTTGATTTTGCTAAATTTGTTAGAGTTTTGCTTATTGAAGAGATAAACGCGAAGACTTTTTTGTAGACTGGTGGGTTTGTGCGGATTTTTTTTGTTTGTTGGACTTATTGTGACTTTAAAGCAATTCCTTAATTAATCCTTAATTCTTTCTTTCTTTTATCTTACAGCTACAAGTTTTGGTATAGCTTTGCCAGCTTGGATTGTTGACCAGAAAAACTCTATTTTGGTGAGTCATTTTTACTAGGCTCAAGGTTTTAAGGTCCATTGAAGAGTTCACTTTAAAATATTTTTGCTTAATACTGCACATTTTAGTCAAAACAGGTAGTGTGTTTGGACCAAAGTACTTTAACAGTATGTCTTTGAAGTGAATTTCAGCAGTCAAAAGCGTTACTTAAATCTAACCTTGGAGAGTAAAGTATTAATACACTTGGAGGCATCTCATTGCAATGGTGATGAGGTGGTGTAGTGTGGTCAACCCTGCTGCAACATGTGTGTTTGCTCTTGCAAGGGAAGACACTTAGGGCTGGTTGTTTGCTGGGTTTCTGTAGTTCCATTTGGTTTGGTAGCGATGCTGTAATCATACAGTGTCTAAATGTTCTTCTTGTTGTGTTTGTTGCTGCAAGGTATTTGGCTTATCCACTTGGTTTCTTTTAATGCGGTCGTCATCTCTGTCCACTGCTTCACAGTTTAGCTGCCAACTCTTTAATTATTAAAGGAACCCACACAATACAATGCATGGATGATTTAAAAGATTACTTACACTAAACTGATACTGCTTATTTGAACCCCACCCAACTGATTATATTACTTGTAAGTTGATATTCAGAAATAAAGACGGGTATTATGCTATAAGCTTACATTAATTTGTAGTAGGCTTGTAGTAATACTAATTGGCTGTATTTTAGAATAAAGTTTAAACAAGAGTGGCATTAAGTAACTGAAGTATCTAATGCAGTGTATTTCTTAATTTTTCACTAGGTTTTGCTTGTATATGGCTTGGCGTTTATGGTTATTCTTCCAGTTGTTGTGGTAAGTATTATCTAATTAATATTCTACCCTCTGTAACCAAGCTGTAAACAAAGCTGTCTCAGACATAAGTAGAGTTGCTCATTCTTGCCTTTCATGGAGACAGCAAGCAAATGACCTTTTTTTTTTTATGTGAGTGTTTTCTTTTATTATGGAAAAAACATAGCTGCTGTAGAGTTTTCAAAAAAAACATGCAGTGCTGTGATTGAGAGAAGTCTGTAGGGAAAATATTAGATATCATGAGAGTTAGACCGAGTTGTGTTATTCATCTTGTACCTTCTGTCATTCATCATATGAAAGTGAATATAATGTGATGAACTCAAGAGTATATTAGTGGTGGTACTGTAGAGCCAAGACTGAGATGTCTGTAGCTGGTGGTACTAGAATAATTATTGCATGTGAAAGAGGTGAGGTATTTGATTTGATTTCCCCTGGCTGCCGTTGTTTTGATAACTTTGATTTTTATTGATCTTCTGTACACCATGAAATGACTGGCCTTGAGATTTCTTTGTGTGAAGAATCAATTGCTAGGTGAGTGGTATTTCAGGACTCAGGTTTGCCCTCTAGTATTGCTTTTGAGCAGTGACCCTCCTCCAATGATTGTGCATTTGGGGTATGGCATGAAGAAAGGCTCAGAAGGATGACACCTAGAAATCTTCATGCTCTTGGGAATCATAATATAGTTTGTGTTGGAAGGGACCTATAAAGGTCATCTAGTCCAAGACCTGCTGCAAAGAGCAGGAACATCTTTGACTAGATCAGATTGCTCAGAGCCCTGTCCAACCGGACCTTGGATGTTTCCAGAGATGGGGCATCTACCACCTCTCTGAACAGCCTGTGTCAGAAGATTTTAATTTGAGAAAGTATCCAGGGTCTCTGCAGCTGATTGCATCTCTCTGTGCAGAGGCTTAGCCAGGTATTATCCCTTCTCTTTCAGAGATTTTCTGCATAATTGAAGGTTTAGTGTAGAAAACTAAATGTAGTGATTTCAACAAGTTGTTGAATAGTAAGTCTAAAATCCAGGGTAGAACATTTACATGTTTTTTTTCCTGTCCTTCCTTTTAGGTTTCAGTTGTTATCTGTTGATGCTTTTTTGTATACATGTACTTTTAGTGATTTATACCAGGTTTGTCATAGCTCAAGTGAAAGTAAACATCCTTTCTGTTGTTAGGAAGAAATGTTCCGAGCAGAGGAAAGAAAATCTGCCTCTTCTTGCCCTGATGCCAGATGTAGACTTGTGCATTCAGACTTGTCACTGTAAATTTCTTTTATAGTTCGTGAAGAGGAATAGTCATTTTTATGGAGCAAGTTATTTTATCATTTCATTCTAAAGCAGACATAGAAGATGATTCATGCTTTTAATGGGCCTGTTTCTCTTTTATGAATCAATAAAGAAGCTGAAATTAACTACAGTGTAGTCATTCTGTATCTGAGATAGATATCTAAAATAAAATAGGCTACTTCCACCCTTTGAATCTAGGACAACAAAAAGGGTAAATACTGATACGTAGTAGTTCTTAGACCTCCACTGAGCTAAATAACGTTCTGTACATGAGAGGAGCTGTATCTGCAAAAGCAGTAAGGGCAGCCTCTTTCATGGAGACTTGGATTGGCTATATTTGTATTTTTCTTCTAGTACCTACACTTGATGAAAATTTGATTGCTACCAGACTATAATAAAAATTTTTCTGCAGAAAACTTCAACAAAAGTTTTGTACTATTTTGTATCGGGGTTCCTCTAAAAAAACCAAACCACAACTTAATTTATTTAAAAAACCACAAAGTTTGTGGGGAGCCAGTCCTAGAGCATTTCCTGAATAATTAGGGAAATTGCAGAGTTCTTGTGATAGTAGGGGAATTTACACGATTGCCTGTTAAATTAATAGTAGTAAACATCATTAACTGCTGTACTGCTTGTTACTTTTCACTTATGATAAACTTCATAACAGATTGAGAGGTATCTTGGATGTTTTTTCTAATGTTAGTGAGCTTTGTTTACAAGAAGGAGTTTAGTGAACAGACTGCAATTTATAAACCAGCACACGGTTTTTCTTAAAATACACTATAGAGTACAATGAGTTCTATAATTTGAAGTTGCAAATAGATAGCTAATGAGAGAATTACTGGAGTGTTTCTGAAAGTTTGGGAAACTTTTTTTTCTGTAAACCTGAAGGCATATGGCTTAATTCTGAAAATTTGCAACAAGGGCACTGGGCCACCTCCAGATTCCCCTTCTGAAAAGCATTTTTTGATTAGATGACTTAAAAAATTTTTGCAAATTTTCTCATAATGAAAGAAAACTTATTTTGATCTTGGTTTGGTCTTGCGCTGCCTAAACTGATTTGAATGTGTTGCACAATAAGGAGTTACCATGTGTATGGGAAGTGGTAGATCCAGTGGGTTTACTGTTTAGTGGGTTCACTAAAACAATACCACCAAAAATAAACAAAGCAGTTTACATGTTTTGAAGGAAATTTTCTAGGCTAGACATCATCTAAGAACTTTTGCATCAGATTCTCTCAGGTGAATATACTGGTGCTTTTAAAATTTGAGTCAGCAAATATTTTTTTGTTTCCCTCTCCTTTTTGAAATTAAGTAGACCTTAACGTAGGTGAAACCAGTTGGGCTGAGTTACCTGGTTGTGAACATGGATAAGGCAATCCAGCATAGCTGTTTCCATGCTTCATCATAGCTGACTTTGGTTTGTTCTTGTTAAATGTTTCAGGGTTCCTGGTGGTACCGATCAATACGATACAGTGGAGATCAGATTCTCATTCGGACAACTCAAATATATACGTATTTTGTCTATAAAACACGGAACATGGACATGAAACGTAAGTAAAGGGCACTGTGAAAGGTTGATCTGGAAGTGTCAATCTGCTAATGTTAAAGTGCTTCTGCTTTATAAGTTTCTGTTAGGTTAAAATAATGTTTCTGGTTCTTTTAGAGTGATTTTAAATACTTCATTTTGTTGCAGGTGAAGAGTACCCTGTAAGAAGACAAGTAATTGGGAGAGGGAGTTTTATAGATCTATTTATGTCTGTCTACCTATACATTAAAAAAAAAAAAAAAAAATAGTGTTTGTTGGGAAAAATCATGCTGATCTGCCTGTAGTCCTGAGTTACTGTGTGGTCACAAGGAGCACAGCCTCTCTCTGTGTGTTTTCTTCTGTTAATGTGAAAAATAAAAAAAAATAAATAAAAGCTTTGGGAGTTTTCTAGGGGCTGTCATAAAGTTTTTATAATGCCAAAAAATTAAATAGCGGTTCCCTATTCTTCCATGTTAAGTTATAACTAAATTTCTGTTCAAAAAAATTATTCCCTATCCGCTTCATGTTACTTCCTTACTTGTTTATACTTTTTTATAGACTTAATTTTCTTGTCTCCTCACTTTTAAAGGAATAAACCCCCTTTTTCTGGGGAAATCTGTTAGATGCATTATGTTTGTGCAGAATTGGATCTTTCAGTTTGGAGGCTGGCATGGGACTGAAGAATTAGTTTGGTATCAGTTAGTTCTAAATTGGATTTTACTACCCGAATTTAACCCAAGTTTAAGGGGCCTTATTTAAGGACTTAATACTTTCAGGGATTCCTGGGGGTCAGAGGCAGGTCAGGTTTTTCCCCTGAGGTCTGTTGCACTGAGTGAAAAATGAGGTGCGGATGGGATGGCTTAGACAAAGCATGCAGTGATCAGGTCAAGCTTTTGCTTGGTTGTCAGTGTCAGAGTGGTGAGGTGCCAGTGCCACAACTCAAGGCTTAAGCCTGGGCAGATGTAATCGAACTAGGCTAGGGAAATGGAGAGAGAAATCTGCATGACTTGTCTTGTATTAAATATTTTTTAGGTTTCAAGACGAATGAGTTTGAAAAACTTACTTTCTTGATGATGTATAATTGTGGGTGTTAAATCTTAGGAAGGTATTTGCAATTGTCTGAAGCTCTTCAATATGCTCTGCTGAGGAAGTAAGTAGATAATTGAGAACAGAAATCAAAATTGACGCTCAGGGAACTTGACTAATTGTAGGTGGAATTCACTGAGCGCTGCAAGTAAGCAAAAATAACTTTGGCTTGCACAGAAGAGAACCTGCTCAGAATTTAAGAATGAAGCTTGAGTGACTATTGCTGAAAAAGTTATTTTAATGAGCAAATGATGGGGTGAGCTTTCTCTTATTGTCTGTGACTGAGGAGTCCGGTGTTCATGAGCAAAAAGCTCATCATGGGGCTAAAATACCGCATTGTGTAGTTCTTTCCTGTGAACTACACAACAGAATATTTTAAGGCAGTATGGATTTTCCTAATTGCATTAAGAAAAGAGCAGTCCATAATCTTGGGTTTTGTTTGCAGGGCTATTTATCAAATTGTTTTTCTAATAATTAAAAAAAAAAAGTACCGTTTGGTGACTTTGCCGTGCTGACTGAGCAGAAAATTGGGTTGAAATTTCATCTTTTCCACCTCCCTCTCCAAAACATGCATTATAGTGCTGCCACAGGCACATGAATTGCTGAGGGGAATGGTTCTGTGAGTGTGCAGGAAGAAGTCAAACTGCTATGCAGTGACTTCTCCCAGTCCTAAAGAAGCCTAACTGTGGTTTTGTCAAATGCTGGACTTGATGCCATGCAACACGGATCCTTGAGCCATCTGGTTTTGTCAGGCATTCATTTCTACCTCCTTTGCCCTGCGGCAATTGATCCACTAAATAGAGAACATGGATATTTGTGGTTGTAGTGGGGGGACTTTGGAATAAGTTTCATGGCTGAGGGTTCTGAAGAAGTCACTCAGTGGCGTGGGGTGTTGCTGACATTTTCTCTGTCTTCCTCCAATTATCTTTGCAGGGCTTATCATGGTTTTAGCAGGCGCATCTGAATTTGATCCTCAGTACAATAAAGATGCTACGAGCAGACCAGCAGACAACATTCAGATACCACAGGTTAGTTATTTATAAAACATCTCTTGATGTAACTAACCTCTTGAAGGCAAGAGGGAGATGGTGCTTCTTGGTGACCAGCTGATGGAGTTCAAGTTATCAAGGCATTTTGTGGAGATGTGACAGAAATGGGAATTAGAAGTTAGACTTGGTATTTTGTTTTGTGGTTTTTTTTTTTTTGGTGTTGTTCTAAAGAAAAGATACCATTAATTGATGATAATGCTTAACTTAAATGGAATCAGTTTAGTATACAGACTGCTGGGTTGGGATTTTGGGGAGGGGTAAGCTAAATAGGGAATTAGTGTCAGTCCTTACAAATTTTGAGTATTTGATATAAGGAGGTGATTGCCATTTGATAATGTTTTTTTAATTCACTAACATAGATCTGGTTACGTATATTAATACTGAAATAAAAGTATTATCTGATGTCTGAACTCATAGTGTCTTTAAATATTATAAAATATCTCTGTTTCCCTCTGGTTGCCTTCTTTTTCCACTCAGTCTTCTCAAGAAAGATGCCATAATGCATGCTATGGTGAATAATTATTGCTAGTAGAGTTTCAGGAAGTCTTATTTATCAGAAACTTGTATTTTGGTTTTAAGAAGTTTAAAGCACAGTATAAAAAATGCTCCAGCGAATAATGGTTAGAGTTTGCAAAATGAGAGGGAGAGTCTCACAGATTTAACTTTTGCATGCACAAAATTGAGTTTTTGAGTCCTAAACACACTTTAATGTCCTAAACATAAAGAAAAGAGACTGAGATACCTCTTTACTTAATTGTCTTTGTCCTCTCTAATTCTTTATTATCTTGTGGACTTTAAGAGAAGAAACTGGAGTTGTGGTTAGAAGAGGTTTTTCAGCAGTGGGAGCACATGACTAGAAAAGATAACATTGATCATCAATTCTTCTGAGCTGTTGCAAGCATGGGCATTGTACAGGACCTTTACATTTAATAATTTTTTGTTTAAAAGGCAGTCAAGCCTTCTGTAGCCATGTCATACTGAGAAGCTGTTCCAGAACTTACTGTTCTAGTGGTTAGGAGTCTTGTTGTGACCAATTTATAGCTATGTTATTTGTCATCATTATTCTTGAGTCTGATTCTTGCTGTGTGTATATCCTTCATGATTTTATAGACAGAAGAAGTAGCTCATTTGTTCTCCTCTTGTCTTTATTTTGCTAAACTGGAAAAGCTGCTGTATTTTTAATCCCCTCTTTCCCAAAAGGCTCATTTCCCTCATTCTGCTGTGTGCTGAATGGGGTACTGTTCCCAGTTGATATATTTCTAAAATTTGCTTTTTTTATTATTATTTTATCTGCTCAGAATTGTTCACAGTATTCCATGTTATGTCTGTGGCACTACTACTTCTGTATTTCTGCAGGGAATAACTTTCAGGATGCTGTTTTCCACAGCTGTTTCAGATTGTATTTTAATACAACTAGTGCAAGATTACTAAGTGCTCTGGATTTCTCTTGTCACACATGCTTCTGTTTTCCAGCTAGCAACCTCCTACATTCGAGTTGCTGTCCTTGTTAGCATGCAAATGCGTGACCTTGCATTTTATACTGTTGGATTTTGTTCCATTTCTAAAGGTCCTGTAATTTGTGTCATCTGTGTTCTTTTAATCTGAGTATATGACAGTGCAAGTCTCTGAAACATCAATACAGAAGGGTATTGCTAATAAATTTTGTTAATGTATTGTGGTTTTGTGCCATGATTTTTGTTCCTGTTTTTACTTTGCTATTTTATCATAAACCCAATATCTATAGTTTTTGTAAAGTTTTCTTACCAAAGTTTTCCTCTTGTTGGTCTGGTGTTATACCAGCATACGGTTATAGGGAGCTTCTTGTTAGAAGTTCCTTTTTCAAGTGTAGTGAAAGACTGGGCAAAGGTCAGTGTAGTCTGGCTGTTGATATCCTCACTTCCCTTTGTGCCTGGAAATTTTGGAACCCTGGTTGCTCCTCAGGTGACTTGTTGACCTAAGAAGTGCAGCTTCTGGGCTGTGTATTGATTCTTATAAGCTTTGAGCTCCTGTTAGTCAGCTTTGCAGCTTTTCTGTCCAGGGTCTTCAACAAATTCAGTTGAGACTAACCTGTTAGAACTGTGCATCTTGGTCTGGTCAGAACCAAGAGAGATAATCCTGAATAAAGAATACCATGGTTTGTTTTTTTTTCAAGTTGGTCCTGTTTATAAATAAATTAAAATACTTGGTCTTTAGCCTACAAGTTCAGGCTTGTAACCCTCCGTCCTCAGACACCTGAGACTATTTATGAAGAAGTTGGCTGTGTCTTAGATGGGTGAGAAGTCTCAAGGTAATGTTGTTGCTAGTGTTTATTGAGCTTAATACAAATACCTTGAAAATAAGGTTGAACCTTCACAATAAAATCAGATTTTTAAAATATTTGTCTACCAACACAAACATACTCAATGCTACTCAAGGGAAGTTTACGTGCAAATCATTTCCCCCCTCTCATATTGAAATAAGGCCTTTAAAGACATTTTTTGACTTCTTGGAGCTGTGTTTTGACTAAAAAGAACTATCGTTCACCAATACAGAACTTTTCCAGGGAGAAGTTAGTTAAAAGCTTGCTTTTTTTTTTTTATTTTAACTTGTAAATTATTCTCCTCCTGTATTTTTTTTCCTCTTTAGCTCCAAAATAGCTATTTGTGTTTAACTATTTTAGTTAATTCGAGAAATCGGTGGCATAAATTTAAAGAAGAACGAGCCTCCACTCACCTGCCCTTACAGCCTGAAAGCCAGAGTTCTGCTGTTGACTCATCTCGCCAGGATGAAAGTTCCTGAGGTCCTTGAAGAAGGTAATGGCTTCTCCCCTAATCAGATGCTGCTGGAAGCAGAGCAACATAATGCATGTTACAGTACTTGTAATTCTTGTCCATTGAACAGCTGCATGGATCTCTGCTTGGTACTCTCTATACAGTATATTTAATTTTTCAGTTCTAGTGATTTTTTAAAAATACTTACTGAGCATTTACTTATTCTCTTGACAGCCCTGTAATACTGATACCCTACTTTTCAGTGGTTTTTGGCTGCAAATGTGAATTTGATAGTTGTGTTTTTTTTTCTCTGTGTAATAGAATATAGTGTTGAACACATGAACTCTATTTGCTTTTCAAAGTAAAGAAATTGAAGACAAGCATGGTCTTGCTCTTTAACATTTCCATACTGGTTATTTTTGGAGTTTTTAGCCCACTATGTGAAGCAAAGATGACAAGATTAGAACTTTAAATACTAGTTACATATGAGCTTCAGTTTATGTTTTGCAATTTTTCATACTTGTAGATACACAAACTTGAAATGTTTCTAAATGCAGTTCTTAAGTTTTAACCGTAAAACTAATTATTTCCTAGGCTGACCAGTAGACTGGAGTTGTTCTGTATTTTACTAAATTAAAAAAAAAACGAGCAACAAACCAGTGAAAATAACTCCCCTCATTTTTTCCAGTTTCTTTCAAAAGAAAAATGATTAATTTTAAATATTTACTAAAAATCTCATCTTCTGTTCTACTTATTACCATCTATACTTACAACTTCAGATATTTGTATTCAGAAGTAGTTTGTACTTTAAAAATTATGTTTATCCCAAAACTGGGGTTTCGCTTAAAATTAAAAATCCTTTTTATTTTTTTTAAACCTGCAATTAACTACAAAGACTGCGAAATTGTTTATGCCATCCCGTTGCTTCTTTAGGTGAATCTGATAAATACTTCTGCAACTGGTGTGGAAGCTGCTTGTCTGGTGTACAAAACCAGACCTTTTAGCCGTGTTCTCTCTTAGCTTTCCTGTTTTGTTTGGGAATGTTACATATGGACATACCAATGAGAATAAATTGATATTTACAATAATAAAAGAATGAATGTAAATGAAGACTGCACCATTAAATGTCCAGTTCCTGTAAACTGTCTCCTTTTTTCCTAATAGAAGTGTGGCCTAATTGCAGCCAGTTATGTCTTGCAGATCAGCAGTTTATCCTGAAGAAGAGTCCTGCGCTACTTCAAGAAATGATTAACGTAATCTGTCAACTAATAATAATGGCTCGAAGCAGGGAAGGTAGGATAAGAAAATGTATAACTAAAACTAGTAAATATGATTCTTCATTGCAATACTTTCATAAAGTCCTTGATTCTTGTGGGAAACGTAACCTGTGATATTTAAAAATGCCTAAATGCACTTTCTCTTCTTTTTGCTGTAATGAGAGAGTTCTCTCTTTTGAGGATTGAAATGCTGCTGCCAAGCCCTACTCTGAAATCTTTAGTGTGTGTATGTTCATCTTGTAAATTTTGTAATTCAGGTTTTCAGTTGGGTTTAAGGAGAAGTTTTTATTAAACATCTTATCCATTTTACAGTAGCAAAGCACTTAGTATAAATTAAACCTTGTCTTCATACGCCTTTTGATTTACTCTTTTACAGTTCTTCCTCTCCTATTATGAGTGTCACTTGGTTTTTGAACGAATTTTTGTTGTAATTTCTCTCTGTTTCTCATATTTCTCCATTTTGATGATCCTGTGCTGTTTAGCCTGCTAGATAGGGTAGGGTTTTTGTTCTGAACTTGTAAGGGCAGGTGCTTTGCCATAATTGCCATAGAAATTGCAATTTAATTGAAATTAAATTCTTGAGCATTTTTGTTTCTACTGAATTACAGTGAAGATGGTTGCTTACAGTGTAAAGAAAAAAAAAGACTGGTTTCATTCCTTTATTGCAACAAACATAGGCAAGGCATTTATTTATTTATTTTTAATGCCAAGCTGGTGACAATTTGGTTTGCTACCAAATAATACTTATTGGTTGATCTTTACTCAACCAAATTCCTTTAAAAAGCATTGATAGTCTCCTAACAAGAATGCTTTGAGGAAAGGTTTTGCTGTATTGCAGGTGGTGCTGGAAGTTGTGTTCTTAACCAAATAAAGTATGAGGGAGCGGACGTGAGCAGATAAGGGTGTTGTGTGCTGGCTTACGTGTCCTATTTTAGAAAGAAGTATTGACGAAGTGTATTTCTAGTTTGCTTTTAAACTTTCTCTTTACTAGTCTGAGACTGCTGGGGAGGAAACTTGAAACCTGGAAGTAAACAGTTGCCCTGTTTTTCATTGTAGAAGTAATCTTCACCTAATATTAGATTATATTTGTTAACGAGTATCAATTAAGAGCTCAGCTCTAGACTTGTTTTTGTGAATATTCTCTGGACTAGAACTGCAACTAAGTCGTAAAGAAACTTTATTAGTTTAATAGTTTGATAATTTATTTCATAAAAAGCTAAGTTAAAAAAAGCTGGTTTGGAAGTGTGGCGGATTTTTTCCTTTTTTTTTTTTTTTTTTTTTTAAGTTTTGCCAGCTCAGACAGACCAAATCCATATATTTTAGCTAATTATGGAAAGTGCTTGAATGAAGACGTCTCTTTACTTGCTTATAAGCTCTTGTGTACGCCAAATGTGGGTTTGTACATTTTATTTTATCTTATTTTATTTTTTTAATCTGGGTAGGTTTTTTTATAGAAGTTCTCCAAACCTCTGGAAGTTGTCTTTTAAGTGGGCCTATGTACATATTAGTCAACTAGCAAATGTCTGTTTTTTTTTTCTTTGTGCAAAATGAAACCAAAATAATACAGCCAGAAGCTTATTTTTATGCAACAACTGGAAGCCTTTGAAAAATGCAAACCACCTATAGCTCTGCTTGAAAAAGCTGAAATAAGAGAATACATGATAACATGATATACTTTACAGCTTGAATCACTTCCAAGTAGCTGTATTATTCTCTGCTAGTTCTGTATGTACCTGGAGATACCTTTTTAATTTGACAATAAAACCATTATTTATAGATGCAGTGTATTTAATAACTGCTTTGAAGTTGCATCAATGAGTCTGTGAAAACAGGTAAGAATTTATAGTTGTCATTATGTATGGCAGAAGTTACTTCCATATATTTGGAAAAAAGTAGAAGTGTGTTATAGGTATAGTTGAGGATTTGTTGGGTATTTATGTATCAGATTTTCTCAAAACTGTTTCCAAAATTTTAAAGTGGCAGTATTTAGAAATTTGTACCAAACATTTCCTCTCATTTCCATACCAGTGCTCTCAGCACAAAACATTAGAAAGAAGGTGATAACAGAATTGCCCATCAAGCCAACAATAATGGCCCTATTTTTTGATGACTGTACATGTAGAGAAAATTTTGCCCCCCTGCTGACTGCTGTTGGGGGAAAAAAATTGAAATTGAAAAGTTGTCATTGCGTGCTTATTTTTTAAAAAAAGATATGAGTAAAGTTAAAGTTAATACAGAAAATTTTGAGAGATTGTTTTGTTTAAGTTTAGGTATTTGTCATATTAACATCATTTCAAGTAGCTTAAAACTTAACTATGTGTTTCTGGGTTTAGTTCTATTTTTCCCTTATCAGCCATAACATGGTACATAAAATTATCACATTGTAATTAGCCATGGATGTTCAGAAGCCCTGATCTGTGAAAATACAAAGATGATGGCGTGTGTTAATCTTAGCTGAAGAAATATTTTGGGGACAAATCTTACTTTGTCAAATCTAAATTGATGATGGGATGAGGAGACTCATGTGTTGCTACATTCATTTCTCTTTCAAATATTCTGTATTATTGTTACTATTATCTTAAAAATGTAGCTGTAGCCATGTATGCATACTTTATGATCAAGTCTTTTGAGGAAAAACACCTTGAGTGGTCTTCAGAATCTTGGCACCTTTTTTCCTAGTTGACTTCAAAAGCATCCATATAGCATTCAGTTATTGGTCCAGTATCAACTGTTCTTGAAGGAGGTGCAAGAAGAACTGAGATACACTAAGGACAGCTCATCACAGACTAAGACTTATGAAGCTCTGCTGTCTGAGCCCTTTACAGGCACAAGCATCCTTACCTTGCCAGATAACAAAAGAAGTGGTACCTCAGGCTGCTTACGCATCCCTGTAAAAGCCATGGATGCTGTCTTTCTTACCAAGCCCTGTTAGAAACGACCTAGCCTCAAAGAATGAGTGTAGGTTTGGCATAAAAAGCATTTAATTGTGGTTACTTAATTTTTTAACAGAGCTATCTATCATTTTTTGCAAATGAGTTTGGATTTATTTGCAAGGAACAGTTTTACTTTGCTTTCATAAAAACAAACTGGATACCATTCTCACTTGAGTCAGTTTTTAGTTACTGCTAAGCTTTTTTTCAGCCTGGTAGGAAATGTGGCAATTACAAACTGCCTTTAAATAAAATGTCCTGTACTGTTTTCCCTGGTTTTTGCATAGTCTGTGAGCCTTTCTTTTTCCATGCAGCTCCCTGTAAATGCACTTTGCTCTGTGGCACTCCTTGCTTGCATCCATTGTTTTGTAATGATTAACTGGTCGTTGATAATCAGTGGGTCTCGGATATCTTGATGGCTTCTTTGAGATCGTCCTCAAGTATCCATCCATCCATCATCCATTTACATCCATCAAGTATCAGGAGCAGATAGCTGCTCTTCAGAGTGAGGTGTTTGCTGCCAAAAAAAACGTGGAATGTGCTCTATTAACTGTCAGCAGAAAGGTTAGGCATCAGTTTGGCTCAGTGCGTTGCTTCAGGTTGGAAGCTGCAGTGTCAAGTAGAAGTTGTGGTTTGACCCAGGTGTAGACCATTCCTTCACAGACAACTATGATTTGCATTTAAATTTGTGATTGACCACTTTAATGTTGTAGGTTTTGGATGATTAAAGGTCATCTTGTCTTGTGGACTTTGACAAGCAGAAGCTGTCAAAACATGTGCGGTAATGGCATTCATTTTATGGTGGGGTGATTGGGTGTTGTTAAAAGCTATACTGTCTCTCCTCCAATATGTTTTTTGGGAGTAGGAAGTCTATGTTATTTTTCAGGAAAGCAAAATAATATTCTCCAACTTTAAAATATTTTTTTACTGTTGTATAGACGATGAGTCAATGCTTTAACAAAGAGCAGCATTTCTACTGAGTAGGGCTCTGTGGTCTCAAAGCTCTAGGTGAATTTCCTGAGAAAGCCAGTTTGTCAGAGAGCATGTCGGATTCTTTTATTAACTTGGTTTGCAGTGTGGGTTTTTTAATTTAAGTATTCTATGACTTTCTTTAGCAGCAGCCAAAAAAATTATGGGGGAGATGAAAGATAGGTAAGAGGGAAGGCAAATTTTTTGCTGTGTTGTTGGGAAGTTAGTCTTTCCATTACTACTTTATTTTGAAAGGTAGAAGTTATATCTTTGTTACTTATCAGTATTTCTAGCCGGGTATTTCCATTTATAATCCCTCTGGTGTTATTTTTCTCTTTACTTTGTGTATAATCTTAACAGTGCTTATTACTATAATGGGTTTAAAAAAACCCCAACCCAACACAGCTCCTGCCATATAATTTGATTTGATAGCTGGTGATATTTCTAGCTTGGTGTAATTAATGAATAAACAGGCCATTTGAGGGGACAAGGGCAGGTGGACCAGAAGTGGTGGACTGATCTTTCATACACATTTAACATGCTGAAGGACAAGACACGCTGAAAACAGAGTGATTGGGTTGGGTTTTTTTTTTGTTTGTTTGGGTTTTTTTTGTCAGATTAGCTACCTTTTTGTATTTACTCTGTAAAAGGTTTTAAAATTACCTTGTACTTGCTTTTTATCAAAATACATGGCCACGGCACCTAAATTAATTTATTAATTTAGCAATTTTTTCTTTGGTACCCTTTTGGTCAGGTGCAGGTTACAGCCTTCTCACTCAGGTGTAAGTAAACCTGCTTTTAACCACATCTGTCCTTGCCTTGATAGTGAGGTGAGCATGGGCACCCAGCCCTGACTGAGTGGGCAGGTTCCTTCTGACCACCTCTCGAAGCCGTCTATTGAAAGATGCCTCTATGCCCCTGTCATAGCATCCCAAATGTACCGATAGCAGTCAAATACATCCATTACCAAATACACATATTTGCATACACATATACATGTGTATGTACATGCACAAATACTTATATTCATACTTATTTTTATGCAGAATATACTTGTAACAGTCAAGGTAATCACAGACTGATTTTTTTTTTCTTTTTTTCTATTTCTGAGAAAAGGTTTTAAAGTGTAGGGAAAATACACATACTGATTCTTAAATAAGATGACAGGCATCATAGATTACTGGTGCTTTCTGTAATCCTTTATATGCCACATATGAGTTCAGGAAAAACATGAAGAATTAAATATCTTAATTTTCTCTTGTCTCTCTGAAGAGAATCTAACTTATTTTTCTGTTTCATGGTGAAGTGTTTATGCAGAACGACCCGAACATTGCCAGTTCTGGACTCACAGCAGCTCCTGAGCTGCAGGGGAAATCTGAAATGAGTTTTCTAAACAGGGTTTTGAGAAGTCTTATTTATGAATGGACGATTCTCTAGCAAAGTTAAACAGCAGTATTCGGAAATTTGTCTGCCTGTCTGCTTTACTTTGCTTTTCCATTTCTCTGCAGACACGATGAAGGGTATTAAATAAATAATTTTTTTCTTTTGCTCTGTTCTGACTAAGACCTTTCTACTTGTCTGTGTGTTGATTGCTTTAATTATGCAGAGTGCATGCCTCTTTGTACTTTAAAACATTAAAGGAATTATGGGTGATTCCTAAAATAAAAGTCAAATAGATGTTTGCTCAGACACCCCTTTTAACCTTTGGGTTTACTTACAAAAACAATCCCTTTGATATTTTTATAGCTATTCTTACTGTCTTTGAACATAACCTGTCCTGCTTAGCATTAGTTACACCTACATTTTTTTCTTGCGTGTAATAGGTTGCTACATTTATCTTCATTTCAAGATAAAAATTTTATAAATACTGTATTTTGTTGTAAAGGATTAATGTTTAATAGTAGAACGTATTTAATGCTATGCTTACAAAGTTGGGAGGTTTTTTGTTTGTTTTTTAAACTTAAGTGGTGGAGTTTTATAATTTACATTAGATAGATTATGCTTTTTTTCCCCAGACAGTGTTAGATGGAAGTCTTTCCCTTTCTTGGTGTTCAGCTGTGACAGTCTAAATAGAGGGAAGAACGTATCTGCCAAGCTGTGTGACTGCAGTCAAAGTAAAAAGGCTGTGTGGTTCATTGTGCTGACCATTTTAAGATGCCTCTTTCTTTTGCTTGACTAAAACCCAAGATTTTCTGTAGTCTGTAACGTAAGTATACATTGTAAAAATGTAAGAAAAAACATAATTAAAAATGCTCTTATCTGTTTCATTCTTCTCAAGAAAGGGAGTTCCGTGCTCCATCTTTGGGATCTTTGGAAAATTGTATGAAGCTTTCCCAGATGACTGTCCAGGGACTTCAGCAGTTCAAGTCTCCCCTTTTGCAGCTGCCTCACATTGAAGAGGACAACCTTAGGCGGGTCTCCAATCATAAAAAGGTATAAAGCTATGAATTGTATTTGGTAACATTTTAAAACATTTTGTGTTACTACTTTTACCTATTTGCCTATAAGGACAGAAGGTCATGAATTAACTAAGAGAATAAAGATGTTTATTTAAAGTCCATCTCAGGTGGTGTGAATTAAGATCAGAAATCTTGTAAATGTAAAAGAGGGTAAAAGATCAGTCTACAGTAACCTCAGAAGCAGAAAAAAGAGCATTTCCTTCTTGTAACAGTAGTGTTTCCTATTTAATATAACATTTTTTCCAGTATAGAGCTGGAAAACCCTACTGAGGTGATGTTCCATCATTCTTAATCTAGCTTGATAGAAAATATATTTGGAAGGTAGCATAGAAGAGTTTTTAAAATGAACAAAAATAAAATCAATTACTGTGGGAAGTCCTTCAGATTTTATCATGATGTATGTCACTTATGTATGACAGAAGATGCTTTAAAAAGCTATTGCTGTGTAATTGGGTAAGAGTGAGTATTTGTAGAATTTAGAGCACAAAAGAAAATAGTCTTGTCTGAGTACCTGCACATGTGTCTTCACTCCTGTTTTACTGACTACATCACTGTTTTCAAACCTGCTTGTTTAACTTCTTAGTTATATCTTCTCTAGAACTTCCTGCTTAGAAACAAGCAGTTATCTTCTAGTACAAGCTGTTGACTTTTGTGATAGTCTTATTACAATGGTTAATTCTTATCAATTTTAAAAATATTATTTTTATCTAATGGAAGTTTTGTTTAGCTTTACTGCAGCCTCAGGTGGTGTTTAAATGTTTCTGTGTTATTGTGGAGATAAAGACTCCTTGAATACTGTGTTGTTTTAATCCCCTTTGAAGATAGTTTGTCTGCCAAATGATCAAGTAGTCTTTTCCTTTGGATGAAGTAAAAGAAACATTGTCTTATATAGGTATCATCAAACACTTTTCTGAATCCAGCCCTGAACTACAGAGGGCCTAGAAAAAAGCACTTAATTTTAGATGTATTTTTTGGCATGAGCAGTGTAACAAAGCATAGAAATAAAGAATTTGGCCATCTCATAATCATACCTGTCCTTCCCCTGAAGAAGGGTGAGACCGATGTGTTGGGGCTGTTTGTACAGGATTCCCATTCACTGAATTTTTCAAAAAGACAGTCCTCTAGAGTGGAGGTATGGTCAATCTACCTAGGTGCATTTTGTTTTGAATGAAATACACACTTTTTTAACAAACAAGTAATCAAGTGTTCAGACAAATCCGTGTTTGTTTTATCCTTTTCATTCTGGCCTTCAGATCTTAAAAGGAATGGTTTTAGATTTGTTTGCAATGTGGTATTAAAAAGGAAAAAAAAAAAGTAACTTGTTCTTGCTAATACAAATATCAAAGAGTTGAAGTACTCTAAATAAAGAACCCAATTAGTAAAATTTCCCAATTCAGCTTTCTGAGAAAGCTGTCTGAAGCAGCAGTTTTATAAGAAATGCATTGGGTGTCTAAGGGGTGACATAGTATGAAGAACATCAGTGTTCAAAGCAGTACTATTTAGCAGGCTGAAGTGCAATCACTTGTTTTATTGTTTCTCAAAACATACACTTGCTAGTTTGCTAAAGCATGTTTTTCATAAGAACAAATCAAATACGATGTGTGGGTTGGTAATGTGGGGACACAAGTGATGTGTTATCAAGAGTTTATTTGTGGACTGTTCTCTGCTACTGTGTAACTTTTTTTTTCCTGTTTTTTTTTTTTTTTTCCCAATTCAGTATAAAATCAAAAGTATTCAGGATTTGGTGAGTTTGAAAGGTTCAGATCGTCGCAATTTACTGCATTTTCTAGAAGATAAGAAATATGATGAAGTTATGGCTGTCCTTGGCAGCTTTCCCTATGTCACTATGGATATAAAACCACAGGGTGAGTGGGAGGTCCTTTTGTTCTGTGTATGTTGCTCTTCTGACGTTTTGATAGTCTGTTGGCAGTAAGCTCTTGGAGGATGCTGAAACACAACTCACTGTTATTTGTGTGGTCTGGAAATTACATACTTGTTTGAGTGACGGGCTCTTGCACATAAGATTTGTAGTCTGAGGAGATAAAGTACATTGAAACATTTCACAGATTCCCAAGCCAGCAGTAGTTTCTCCTACAGGAGCTTATCTGGTATTTCATCCATTGATTTAATATTTCATGAGCAATATGGAATTCTGGTTGAAATACCACTTTTATTAGCTATCTTAAAAAGTTGTGCTTATTCCAGAATTTATGCTCAGCTTACTCCAGCATGGAGAGTCCTTTGTGAGATTTTTGAGTTGGGGACCCTGCTGACTAAATATTCATGGGTTCCTTTGTGATAATCCTCGTATGGTTTTTATATCTGGCAGCATTTGTCCATGCTATACTTAGCTACCTTTTGTGTGCACTTTTTCAATGAATGTATAATGCTCTTCCTCCCTGAAGATTAGGTGTATTATTAAGCAGTTCCTGTTAGGCAGGCTTTTAGTGGAAAGTGAATTGGTTCCACGGTCTCCTTTGCTTTGTAGATTAGTACTACTAGATATGAGCTATTTGAAAGGTTATTTCTAATTTGTATTGTTACTGTGGTTGCTGTGTTCAAATTCAAAACATGATGCGTTTGTTTGGGCAGCCTAATTTGTAGTTTGGCTTATGCGTAGTCCTCTATGAGGAGCAAACATTAATGGAAATATCTGTTAAAGAAGCAAGAGTATGCTAAGTTTGGTATTTTTAAATGTTGTTTATGTGTTTTTGAAAACAAATACAAAAAAGACTTTATCTTGGAGCACAGGGTTGTACACAGTTGTGTAAGTCTGTTTAAAACTTAGCCTTGGAGTACCCTCACATATTTTGGCAAGCAATCCTTTTCTGCCTGTAGTCTTCATTTGTCACACAATTGTGCTCAGATGTGGTATGGATGATTAATGAATGGCATATGCTTTTCTATTCAGCTTGATATTGACCATTATATAAAATACGCATGTAAAACTAGTGAATAGTAAAATGTCTTTCTTGGGGGGTGGTAGTGGGAAATCCCACACTGGGATGTAATTCTATTCTTCCCCAAACATGGGACTACAAACCAGTTCGTAGACTGGAGAGATAAACTCCTCAGTGGCTTTCCTGTGGGTTCTCTGTTTGATGTCTTAGTTAAAATAATCACTGATGTTCTTTTATTTTCCTTTGCCTTCTACTTAAAAAAGAATTAAATGCATGATTGTTAATGTGGCATTGAAATTGAGTTGTTAATCATATGGAAGTCAGGAAAATCAAAGTTATGATTCCCAGAACAAATATAATAGGGTCCCTTTGGCCGTGTGTGGTATTTCATGTTTCTGAAGTTTTATGCTTTAATATATAATGCACAATATCACAGAGTTATGGTTCCCACAGCAGCTGTAACTTTGAATTTTCTAACTTTCATGCAATTAAAATTTCAGACTCAATGTTGCTGTTTTATAGTTTGCTGAATTACCAGCCCTCATCCTGATTGTATGTTTGAGGTTATAGGAGGCTTATTAAATAGTATTTTGAAATTATTTTTTGTTAGAAATTCTGGAATTTCCATGCTGATGTTTAGACAGAAACAATATATGTTGGATAGGATAAAAAGGCTATAATGAAGATTAATAGATATGTTGCTTTTCTTTTTACACTAGTTTTGGATGATGAAGACAGCAACAATATTACAGTAGGTTCTCTTGTCACTGTTCTGGTCACACTAACAAGACAGACCATGGCAGTAAGTATTAAGGATACTTGTTCTTTTGAGGTAACTGCAACTGTGTGTTAATAAACAGGCATTTCTCCTTGCAAGCTAACGTAGTGAATTTTAGCTATAACTGCAAAATTAAGGTTTGAAATTGAGAACTTGTGCTCTTAATCCGTCCTTGTAGTTTTTTTGTCCTGAATTCAAAAGTTTTCCTGGAATCAAACCAAAGTTCAGTCTGACCCGTTGCAGTTGTCTAGGGAACAGTAAAAGAATATGGCAAGTAATACTACCTCAAGGTTTGTAAATAACAGGAAAAGAGACATTCAGAAACTTAGTTTTTGAACTAGAATAAAGTATTCACTTCAGTCCTTGGGACAGTGTTTGATTTCACTTTGTGGGCTCATAATGTTACATACCCCTTGGGTCTAAAAGACCCTTTTATGAAAGAAGCTCAGTCTGGCAGTATATCCATGACTTAATAAAAAGGAGGAACACCAGTGCCACATCAAGAAGGTGAACTGCTAAATGAGTAGCAATGTGACATAACCAAAATAATACTACACCCTAGTAGTTAAACTTCTGACTTGTGCTGATTTTTTAGCTTAAAATGTAGTAGTGGCTTCCTAAGTTTTTTGGACAAAAAACTGAATGCATAGAAACAAAATGAACTTTTAGTTAACTTTTAGCCCACACTGTCAATATTTGCACCTGTACTATTCAGATAATTGTCTAAGTAAATGGAAAGTCTGAGTTATGCCCCTAAGGTAAGATGTATGAGCACAAGTGTAGCAGTTGGTCAGAGTGTAGCCATTGAAGCTACACTGTATATAAGCTGCACTTATATATACACAGAGCTTGTGTATATACAAGTACTGTGTGTTCACACTATGGATTTCAGAATGCATCATCTCAGTGATAACTGAGGGTGCAGTAGGAAGAAGCTACAAGTGCTGTGTCATTATGCTGGACCTTAAAAATGAAGGAAAGTGAAAATTGCGAGCATCTTGAACAGTACATAAAAGTTAATTAGAACATCTGACAGCATATAGAAAATTCATTTAACGTGTTTTCTATGTGAACCCTCCTTGGCAGTCTGGCATTGAGATGCATGACCTAAAAAACTAGAGCTAGTCTTTTATATGATGCTTTTTTATGGTGGTATCTCATATTTGTCATCTTAATATAGCTCCTTATTACTGATGATTTTTTTAAATGGCATGTAGTATGTTTTTAAGAAAAAAATACATGAAAAAATTCCATTTGTGTAGAGATGTTTTAGTCTACATAATACTAGCATTGTGTTTTGTCTTAACGCTTCATGTTTCTGATTTGATCTGTTGTCCTGTGTCCCTGGGCAGCAGTGCAGCTGTTGAAGTTTGTAATGCTCTAGCAACTGGAGCAGAATTTGCATTTTTACTACGGCTTGCTTTTGTGATACAGGATTACTGTGCTTTATATATATAAAAAAAATAGATTCTTTGGAACAAGATGACGTGTTGTTTCTAAATTTCTAAATGTTTCTAAACGTTAGTGATGGAAAAATCATGGGCTAAATGTTTAATTTTGATCTGTTAATCTCCTGTTGTGTTTGTCACTGATAAAAGAATTTACCATAATGAGTAAAACCTTCACACCTGATTAAGGTGACTTAATTTAAGTTCAAATATAAAATAATAATTTACTCTTTTGGTACACAGAGGCATTAATAGTTTTCACATATTTCTCTTAACAGGAAGTGTTTGAAAAGGAGCAGTCTATATGTGCAGCAGAAGAGCAACCAACAGAAGATGGGGTAAGTGAACAATGAATGTTCCTCGTGATAGCTAAAGAGAACTTTCTTTCAGATCTTGAGTTTCTAATTGTGTGCTTCTCAAGCATTTTTTTCCCAGCAATGCCTACTGAAGTGTCTCTTGAGCTATGCTTACTAACTTTCTAACTCAGTTACATCTAACTTTAAAATGCTTAAAGTACAGTGAATGCCTGAAATTTAATGAACAGAATAAATATTTAAAATACTGCTTTCTTACAGCAAGCAGATGTCAACAAAGTTAAGAGCAAAGGATGGCAGCAGAAGAATAAAGGAACCAAGAAAGCTTCAAAATCAAAGAAAAAGAAGCCATTGAAAAAGAAACCTGTACCGCCTTCCTTGCAGCCACCGAAACAACAGAAGCAAAAACAAGCTAATGGGGTAGCTCATAGATTCATTGAATTTTAGTATTTTTTCAGTTTATCACTCCTAATCTCTTTGGTTTTTTTTTTTTTTTATATCTGTCACATTTCATTCTATGCTTTTGTTAAGCATATTTCCTAAAATAGCATTTTTTTCTTCATGTTTAAAAATTACTGGTAATATAATCAGGGAACCGCTACAGTAGTATTTCCAGTGACCTCTGCTGAAAGCTGTGCCCAACTACTTTAGAAGTCTGCCTTTTTAGTCCCTTTTTATTAGTTCTTGTTATACTGCTTTCTGGAAGGTGAATTGTTCTGTGTCTTCTACTTTTCCTCTTAAGGAAAAAAAAGACTGAAATGAGATTTTCTTCTGGTAAATTAAGTAGCTTTACTACCTTTATGCTCCTTACTACATGGTGTTTTCTCCACCTCATGGGCTGTGTTGTAGATACTTTCTTATATTCTCTCCTCTTTTCTTACGACTTTTTGAAATGCATCCCCAGAATCAAATACTGTTTTCTCCCATTTGTGTTGTGGATGCCGTACGGAGAAAGAAAATTGCTTCCCTGCTCCTCTTAGCACACGAGGTGAAAAGGATTAATCTTTGCTGTAGATACACTCTGTGACACCAGAAGAGTGTAGATCAAAATAAGAAATAAGAGCTATGACCTAAAGAGAGGTGCTGTGAATGATGTGTACTACAGTAATGCAGACAAACTAAGTTAGAGGTTTTTGTTTGTTTTATTTTTTTTCTTTCCCATTAGGAAGTAGTTGCAAAGGAAGAGGAAGATGAGGTCTCTGATAAAGGAAGCGACTCTGAAGAAGAAGAAACAAACAGGGACTCTCAAAGTGAAAAAGATGATGGAAGTGACAGAGATTCTGACAGAGAACAAGATGAGAAGCAAAACAAAGATGATGAAGCTGTAAGCCTTACTTTTTCTTGAAGGGTAATGTTGCCTCTGGGGTTGAGAGAAAATGCATTTTAATCCTCTAGCATCCCCTCAGGCTAGGCAACACTAGGATGAAGGAGTAATATCTGTTCTCCAGAGGTTTTCAGACCTCATTCCAGCTTAAGAGCTTTGTCATTGCAAGCCTGTTTCAGACAGGGCGGTGAAGGGTCTTTGCAGAATAGACAGAAAACTTAAAAGTGGCATGAGAAAGATGGCTTAATTTCAAGGAAAGATTGTAATGTTTCTTTCAACTTGATTAATAGCTGCTGCAGGTTTTGTGAGGTGAAGCCTCTCCTTTGAACTTTGTTCTTCACATGCAGTGGCTGTTGCATACTGCCTACTGTAAGCATGCAGTAGTTGGACAAACTTCTTCATGGGTTTAATAAACTCTAGTAATTGTTAATTATTAAGATAGTAATTCAAAATTATGGCTGTAATTGAGAGTGAGGCATTGTGGTGGTAGATGATTTGATGATTTCTGCACCACAAGTCTTAGAGTGGAAGACTTGAGAGTGACAGCTGCAAGTCCTGTGCAGGGTGAGAATAAGCTTCTGATGGGAAAAGAATCATCAAGTTTGTAATTAGGACTCTTGCAGTTCAGGTAGTGAGTGTTTATAGGCCATGCTGCAGAATTGAGTTTTGAAGAACGTGTGCAAGCCCCACAGATCCATGCTTTTAGGTTATCTTTTTAAAAAACATATGAACATGAATGGTCTCTTCAATTTTATGGTTGCTTGATTTTTTTGCTTTTAATCGTACTGTGTAACTTAATCTCAGCGTACCTTTCCCTTTTGCATTATTATTTAGCACAAGAGCTTGTCATATGTGTTATTTTCATGGGCTAAAATGCCTGTCTCTTTAATGCAAAAGATGGCTAGTGCACAGTAACTCTTTAAACTTATCTTTGACAGGAGTGGCAAGAATTACAGCAAAGTATACAGAGAAAGGAACGAGCCCTTCTTGAAACGAAGTCAAAGATAACACATCCTGTTTACAGTCTTTTTTTCCCTGAGGTCAGTAATAGAAATCCATTACAGTTGTGAAACATGAAAATTAATATAATACAAATGAATTGCTTTTTAAATATTTTTACTGTAAATAATGGGCTTTAAAAAAAGTCTAATACTTGAAAAAATCATTCATCTTCATTTTAAAAATGTCTTAATTTATAAAATCCTGTTAAATTCCTTCAGATACATTCCTAAAAGCTTTTAATGTGTTATCGTTTCTAGTTCCCGGAGATTTGCAAACTTGAATAGAATTTTAAATTCCTTTTTGGTGGCAATAATGCTGAAGGTTTGTTTGTTTTCCTGCTGACCTGCTACATATAGATAGATTCAGAATGAAACCTTTTGGATATATAGGGATCTAAGTTATAGTCCTTTTCTTCTATCTTGTGTTTTGTTTTGTTTTGTTTTGTTTTGTTTTTTTTAAATATGAAATATGAAAACACAGCAATGTCTCTAATACAGAGTTAAAGGTAGAGTATTACTTACTCTTTATCTAACTGCAAGGGCCTGTCAGTAGGGAGAGGTCCTGAACCCGTCTGTGATAACAGAAATGACAGGAGAGTTTGGGGGTCATTTGAATCGGCAGATTTGTTTAGGTTTGCTGATTGACTTCAAGTCTCAACACAATGGCATGATGGCAACGCAGCATGCAGCTGTGGAAGATGGAAAGGGTTGGTGAAGCTGTCTCTTTCCACCACAGTGTAGTCTGGAAGTGGCAGAAGCCAGTTGTGGAACAATCTTCCCTGTAGAGCTCAAAAATACAAGGCCAGGTGTGGATGGGTATCAGAGAAAGGGATGTACTTGAGAGTAGTGATTCAGTGTAGTAGACAGGCTGAGGTGTCTCTACAGCAGCCTTTGGTGTTGCAGGTAGGTTCCCATGTATCAGTTGTTACTTACAGAAACAGCTAATTATTCAATAGATGTCTGAAAATCCATTTACAGCACTGAAACCGCCCAAAAGATTTTTTTTTTTTTTTTTTTCCCAAGTGTGGGATTTGTTTTCTGAGCAAGTAAGTTAAATCTTTGGGAGGCAAACAGGTTGGAACCAGGAAGAAAGATTATTTGGCCACACTGTCTTTCCAGGGAAGTGGTTCAGAGGGTTTCCTCTGCTTCCCTTGTACCTGACTGGGGAACTAGTCTAGGATCTCTTCTCTCTCATCCCTCCAGTAACGGGGAGGCGGAATGCAAAGCTTAGGCTTTCTCTTGTGGCTTAAAGGAGACAACTGAGATGAAGAACAAGAAAGCATGTGAAGAAAGGAATACACTGAGCTCCCTCTCTGCAGTCCCCACAGCTCTTTGTCTGTACCTTGTGCAGCTTGTTGTGCGTGCAGAACATCCTCCACTCTCCTCATGCTTGTGATCACACATGTTCCTGCTGTTTTTACCTACTTCTGCCATCATTAGAAAGCAAAGTGTGGGAAGCAAGACTTGTTGCTAAGGAGCCAGACAGGATATACAAATAAACCAAATAAATTGTTTTCCAGAAGGTTTCGACTGAGAGTTGTGTGTCTTCAGGACATCTAGTTTTGTAATGGCTGATGGTAATGCTGTATTTTCCTGACACTCTTAGGTACCCTCCCATCTCTCGGTACAGCTTCCAGCATTACACCAGTGTAACAGGAAAAAGTGTACTGGCATTCTGCTCTTCTGGCTGCCTTAGATCATGTCAAATATGCAGCTGAGTCTTAATACCTCCTTGCTGCGAAGGCAGCTGGCTTTAGTCATCAGTCTGAGCTCAAACAGTGAGTGTGGGCTGTGCCCGTGGCCACAGGGGTGCTAACTATTCTTATTTTCTTTTTACTGCACTGAAGGTTTCTTCAGAGACTTCACTTATTCTTACTCTGCACAAAGCTGCTTAAGCTTAAACTGTGTGTAACCAAGCTGTTGGTGGGTTTTATGATAAAACCTAAATACAGTACTAAGCAAAAAAAATAATAATCTAGGGCTGAACTGAATACTTGAACTTGAAAGATAGGCATGTATTATCCCGTGGTCCTGCAGCTGTAAATTTTCTAGCCTCTCTTCTCTGATTTCCTGAAAGTTGAATGCAGCTGTGCATAGCTGTAGCTGCAGTTGGAGCATGTTCAGATAAAGCTGATTTGCAATGTCTGAAGAACAAAATCCATGGTATTCTCTGGGTGGTTTTTTCATCTGTGATTTAGAGCATTATGTGTATTATTGTGGTCATGGCTGGTTCAGAGATGCAGAGTTAAGGATGAAACACTGTAGTTGTGTGAATCTCTGTGTTTCCAGAATTTACAGATGTTTGCGTGTAGTCTTAACACTGTTTTGTCTAAGTTTTTGGGCAGCTGATTACTCTGCCAGAGATGCATCTTTAGTCTATGCAGGTTCCTAGATAATTACCTCCTGCTCTTACATCCATGGATCCAGAAACTGCACAGATTGTAGTTTTGACATTTTTAGGTAGAAACTGGCCCTGGTGTTCCAATTTCATGAACATACTGGTTCCCTGGCATGCCAAACCTTGCACCCATCTGTTAAAGGGCATTTTGCCTGCTTGCCTGTTAGCTTGCCAGATTCTCACAGGCATAAACTTTAAATTCCGCCCAATAAGAGAGAGGAAAATGATACTCCTGCACAGTTGTCCTTCCTATAAAAAAGCAATGACACTTTGGGGGTGAGGAGCTTTATTTCCAAAGAGTTTACTCTTTAGATTGACCATTAGATCAGTGACTATTTTTTGTTCTGGTATTTCTTACACACACACGGCTGCTATTTTTACCAGTTTTTGTGAAAATCCAGTTGGCAGTTTTTATGTTTGTTCTAAAAAAATCCTTGCCATTGAGATTGATGGAAACATGCACAATGTATAATAAGTCAGCACAGGTTTTGGTAACATCAAAAATAACATATTGATACAAACGCAGTTCCTTTTTTCTGTGATCAGAGTCCTTATAGGGCCAAAATGGTGAATAGGCATTTCTGTAATGGATCTTGCCCCTTGTAGTTCCTTTTGTCTGTACTATTTATACTGTGTCCTTCTGTTCCTAGAGACCACTTGGCTGGGAAATAAACACTTTGCATAAGATTTTTGCTACAACTGTCAAGCAGATTGACATTATATTTAATAATGGAACTGGCTGGATGGCCACACTCAAAGGGCTGTGGTCAATGGCTCAATGTCCAAGTGGCAGATGGTGACGAGTGGTGTCCCACAAGGGTCAGTACTGGGACCTGTGCTATTTAACATCTTTGTCGGAGACATGGACAGTGGGATTGAATGCACCCTCAGCAAGTTTGCTGACGACACCAAGCTTGGTGGTGCAGTCGACACGCTGGAGGGAAGGGATGCCATCCAGAGAGACCTGGACAGGCTGGAGAGGTGGGCTAGTGCAAATTGCATGAAGTTCAACCAAGCCAAGTGCAGGGTCCTGCACCTGGGACATGTCAATCCCAGGCACAAATACAGGCTGGGCAGAGAATGGCTGGAAAGCAGCCCTGAGGAGAAGGACTTGGGAGTTCTTGTGGATGAGAAGCTNAGGGAGCTCCAGGAGAGCTGGAGAGGGACTCTTTGTCAGGAAGTGTAGTGATAGGACAAGGGGTAATGCTTTTAAATTGGAAGAATGGAGATTTAGATGAGACATTAGGAGGAAATTCTTTACTGTGAAGGTGGTGAGGCACTGGAACAGGTTGCCCAGAGAAGCTGTGGATGCCCCAAGCAAGTTGTGGAAGGCCAGGCTGGATGGGGCTTTGAGCAACCTGCTCTAGTTGTCCCTGGAATTGTCCCTGCTCATGGCAGGGCAGGTTGGAATTTGATGATCTTTAAGGTCCCTTCCAACTCTAACCATTCTATGATTAATATTGNGCTCTAGTTGTCCCTGATATTGTCCCTGCTCATGGCAGGGCAGGTTGGAATTTGATGATCTTTAAGGTCCCTTCCAACTCTAACCATTCTATGATTAATATTGAAACTTACAGATAAAATAACTTATGCCTTGTAATCACATGGGACAATTAAAGAAAATGACTTAGAATAGTTGGTAAAAGGACTTCTTGTAATTCTACAAATTCTGATCTTAAATAGTATGTGATTAGGGTTTTCATAGAATCAGAATGGTTAGAGTTGGAAAGGACCTCAGGGATCATTGAGTTCCAACCTCCCTGCCATGGGCAGGGACACCTCCCACTAGAGCATTAGTTTTAACTTCTCTGTTCCTGTTGTGCTAAACACATGAAGGAGTGCTGCTTTATTGTGATGCAGTTGCTTTTACTTTTATAGACTATAAGATGGGCATTAACATATTGAGTTAATTTTAAACTCCTGCTCTGGCACTCAACAGTGCTAATCAGAGTGTTTTGGTTGCTGGTGTGAGTGTTTTGCTGTTGTAAATCTGTAGTTTTCTAGTTGATTATTTCAGTGAGATGATGACGTTTATTACTAGCATAGCAATTAGTCACTTGAAAAGAGAGGAGTTAATATAGCTCTTGTAAATTTTCAACCTGCAGTATTTAAATTTCAGATCACCAAACATTGGCTTTTGAAGTGTTTAAAAAACAACAACAACAAAAAGAAAAACACCTAAAAATACCCCAGCACACCAAAACTATTGAACTTTTGACTCTTGATTCTTCAGACCCTACATATTAACAGCATTTGCTTCTCGCTTGTGGAATTTGAAAGAGGCTCAGTGGTGGTGGTAAATTTTGCTGTATCGTTTCCTTCAATCCTCCTAATGCTGCTGGATAAAAAATGGAACTAAACAAAGCAACCACTTTAGTGTGGCACTGAAGCAACCCTCTGATGGTTGGTGGTGTAAATATATAAAAGTTAGCCTCCTGGTTTTTAGCTTGACTGGTGACGGTTACAAGATGTGCTCTTTCAGGCCTCTGGTCTGTCACAAACATGTTCAGACCACCAGGGATGGGTAAAAATTGGTTTGGAAAACAGTTCAGCAATCTGTCATTTGAATTGTCTAAAAGGGTTTTTCCCCCTTTTTTCCCCCCTAAGGGTAAAATTATGCTGTTATGACTATTACCTCTCTACTAAAATAGTACTACATAAAATTGAAGAAGTCTCCTTCCCCCTTCCCCCTGCCTCGCTTTTTTTTAAATAAAAGACTTAAGGAGGAGAAAGAACAGAAGCTTGCTTTGCAGTACTAAACCTACTTCTTTGCAACAGAAAAGTTTCATCTTCTATTAAAACAATGTGGATTTCGCCTAAAACATGTGCCAGAGGGTTAACTGAAAAGGAATAGTGGTTAAATGAAGAACAGTTGATGTTTGAAGAGCTGTAGTCTTTCCTATCTGAGAATGACCATGTCTATACTTCACATACTATTTAAGACTAGAATTCTTAGGATTATAAGAAATCCTTTTATGAAGTATTCTAAATGATTTTTCTGCACCACAGTCATAAAAGTCTGACTCCAGTTGAAGGGTAAACTATTATTTTTATACAGGGTTACTGTCTCTTATGAAGAACTGCACTCATTTAATTTCATTTAACGTTGGAACTACGCTTTAGTGCCTGCAGTGGCAAGACTTCTGAGACCTATAGCTATTTTGAAAGGTGTGTGTGGTAGGCAACAGTTGCTGGGTATCTTTTACAAATACCAATACTGCCTGTGATTCATACTTCATTGAAGTGAAATCACACACACACAATCCAAATTGCTACTTTCTGGACATTCCTGCTTTTTGGACGTGGAGAGAAGGGGCTCAAAACATACTTTCCTGAAAAAGATTGTTTACTGGGAAGAGTATTTTATCTGTCTTTTGGCATGCCTTCCTTTGTGTACTGACCTTTTTATCCAGGCTGTGTTTCTGTTGGAGGACCTAAGGTAGTACTATATTGCATGAAGCTGCTTGTTAGTCCTTAGAGGACATAGTTCTTTGGAGTGGTTCCATGTCTCACGTAGTAGCTCAGGCTGAATATGTATTAGGCTGAATGAAGCCTTTAGAGACCAACAGTTACTTGCAATAACCTCATTGCTTTCGGTGTGCCGTATATACTATATATTTCATTCAAACACATCCAAGAGTATAAAAAAATCCAAGCAATCAAACACGGACCACCTCCTTTTTAGCTGCATCGTAAGGATCAGTGAATCATAATTACCTGTTACATAGTGTTGGGGCGTGATTTTAGATGGCTTCAATAATCCTGTTTTGTGACTCTTTTTTTTTTTTTCTTTTATGAAAGGAAAAACAAGAATGGTGGTGGCTGTATATTGCAGATCGGAAGGAGCAGATGCTAATATGTATGCCATATCACGTTTGTACACTAAAAGATAAAGAAGAGGTAAAGTACTTGAAGAATTTTCTTTTAGGATATTGCAAAACTGTACTGAAGTATGGTATGCAAATACACTTAGATTTTAATTTTTTCATACTTATCTTTTAAGATGGGAAACAAATTTTACTCTCCTGATAAAAGAAAATTGATAGTGATAAAAGATAATTTCAGAAGACTTTCAAGTTTCTTTGCAGAATATGATTTTGTTTTTTTCCTGGATATCAAAAGCAGATGAAAACCACTATTTGTACACAATGATCATTCTTACAGTTATTCCAATGTGTGAGAAATACTAAGTGTTCTTTCTCTGTATAGCAGAGGCTGTGACAAATTAATTAGCCTCAGCTCGTACGAACCTTTCTGAGACTGTAACCTTCAGCTCTGCTCTATGCTTTTCTAAAAACAGAGATCTGATGTGTTTTGAAAAAACAAAATGCCATTTTATGTACGATTTCAAGTAAGAGTTAAGCTAATGCTTCCAGCAGAGTAAGTGTTCTGACCTCTTCAGGTTTTTAAGACTTAGGAAGCATAAAAAAGGTTAAAATTGTGCACTTTAAAACACAGAGTTACTTTGATCTAATCCAGAAAAAAATGTGACTTGACTATTTGAGTGAGTCTCCATGAGGCTCTGGGCAACCTGGCCTAGTTTGAGGTGTCCCTGTGACTGCAGGGAGGTTGGACTAGATGACCTTTGGAGGTCCCTTCCAGCCTGGATGATTCTATTCATCTTTCATGGAAGGTGTTGTACTTGGGTATTCTGTCTCTTCTCTGCAGGTTTTTTATTATAAAGAGATTTTCAAAGAAGTGTCACTTGTAAGAAACTAATATTTATCTTTTTTTTAAAGAAAAAATATTCTGTAGTAGTATTTATTGCTCATTAGTTTACTTACTTATTCTGATGTGTCACTTGAAAACAGTAAAAACTTATGGTGTGAATTCTGTTTTGTAGGTAGAGCTGAAGTTCCCAGCACCAGGGAAGCCTGGAAACTATCAGTACACAGTTTATTTAAGATCAGATTCATATATGGGTTTGGACCAGATTAAACCATTGAAGGTGATGTATAATTGTGTTATGTATTTGTATTATGTCAAAAGCTACTTCATATGGTTACGAAAACCCCAAAAGTCGTGTTATCTGTAAGAATTCAGCCTGTCCTTATTTAAACCAGTGGCAAGGAAGGATTTATAAGCTGTTTCTGCCTGATGCCAGTAGAGGCAATTTTATGATGGGTTAAATGGGACTAAAGTTTGTGATGCTTTCCAGTGCCTGCATATTTTAATAAGCACTTTAACATATTTTTTCAGTTCCTGCAGTATGGTTGGCTCTGGCTTTATACCTTGAGGCCTGCCATGCCATTTCCTGGCCCTTAGTCCGGGATACATCCCATGAATGAGATGTACGCCTTGTTTATGGAACTGGTTGTTGGGGTTTTATTGTGGTGGGTTTTTTATATTAGCTGGGATTTTTGTTTGCCTGTTGGTGGTGTTTTGTTTTTGTTTTGTTTTTTTTTTTTTTTTTTTTTTTTAACTGTGTGTGGTGTCATTTGTTTTGGGCTTTGTTTTTGTTTTCCCAAATTGATGTGTATTGTCTGTAATCCTACCTGCTGCCCTTCCCCTCCTCTCCCCCCTTCTTTCATTTTCTTTATCCAACTACAGCTGGAAGTTCATGAAGCAAAACCAGTGCCAGAAAATCATCCGCAATGGGATACAGCAATAGAAGGTGATGAGGACCAGGAAGACAGTGAGGGCTTTGAAGACAGTTTTGAGGAGGAGGAGGAAGAGGAGGAAGATGATGATTAAACAATACTGTTGGTTGACTACAATATCTGCACACACTGCAAACTCTTGGTCTGACTGTGGAACTGTACAATAACCAAGAAACACAGTACAGAAGCTTTGAGAAGGCTGAGTTTAATTTTTCTTTACCAATTAAGAGTGCATTATGTAACTTCTCAGTGGAGGTGAAACAAATCTGTTGCCATTGATACACCTTGGAATATGCTTATGGCTCATTATGGCCTTCAAATGCAGGATGGTGCATTTGTTTCAATTGAAAATAAAAGCTTTTTTATTATAAATGTCCGAAAGTGTGGGCTATGTATTGTCTGATCAATTTAGGGTCCAATTTAAATTAAAGGTACTATTAGCTAGGAGCGAACTTTAAATCAATTTTTCTGCATTAGGAATTTATTTTAGAAAACATTTTGGTATTTCTGACATTACAGATCTCTGTTGATTGAAACATCATATGCTCAACTTTCAAACTTGATTCATTCTGTGGTATTCATTAAATATTTTTGCTGTGATATTGCTCACATCATTCATAGCTTTAAAAATCTGTTTTACTTAACTTGATCATTATAAATTTGGCATCATACCCATTGCTGCATTCCATATATTCTGGAGGGCTGCTTTTTTAGGACTGTTGCCTTTTTATGCCCAAGATTATAATGGAAATCATAAATTTTCTTGACTCTGCCGTAGGATACTTATTAATGGCTTAAAACATTTTTAAGCCTTTATTTCTCAGATCAGCAGAAGATCTGAGTCTTTTGATAAACACAATGTCTGAAAGCAATTTTGGGACCACGTGTTATGTAAGTTGGTGGCTTTTGTGTAATACCTTTGAGAGGTACGTGCTGGAAGCCGAAGTATATTCTTAACTCTGAATCTACCTGACACTGTCAGAAACCATTTAAGGGGAAAATACAACATGCAAAGAGGGCATGTTTTGTATCAGTTTTGAATTCCCATCAATAAACTGGATAATTTGATGGCTGTTTGCATTTGTAATAGTGTGCATCTCTTTGAGTGTTTTTTACTTCAGTCTCCTTCAGGGCTTTGAACAAAGGTGGTGATTCTATCCCTAACCTGGTTTAAAAAAAAAAAAAGGCAAAACCCACAAATCTAATTAGAGAATAAATTCAGGGAGGAGAGAATCAGAGCTGTTTAGTGGATTGCATGACTTGACAAATGCCAGGAATGGATTCTTCCTTTTCTTTCTCTCAATAAAACAAATGGAAGTGATTAATTAACAGTTGTATTTCTATATTTCAGAAATACATATGAGTGCTCTGCAAGTAGGAACAGATGTATTTCTGTTCCTATATATTGAACAATGAAAATGCAATGCTGTAAAATGTGACAAATTGTCATGCAGGAAAATTTCCATTCTATGAAAATTGCCCGAAGCCAGAATAGTTGCACACTAATTTGTGACCTTGTTTATTAGAAAGGGTTGTCACTTTAAATGCAAATTTACATTGTTATATTCTTTGTAATTGCAATAGTTGCAAATAAAATTTGAAAATGTTCCAAATGAGGTTATGGTATCTTTCAAAGTACTTCTGAAGTGCCTATTGTGCAGGAAAAACTCCGGTAAAGCATGAGCAGTGTCAGGTGTTCAAACTCAAGAATGAAGACTGAGTTTAAATTAAGTGGCTTGTACACGTGATGCCTTTTAACTCCTGATTCTGTTTGCAAATACAGCAGAGAAGTAACAATAAAAGAGCATGAGTTGCATTCCGTAGGCTTTCGAGCAAAATTCTGCCTTGGTGAGAGAAATGCTTGAGGAGGAGTCACCAGATTCCTTATGCAAAATGAATGCTAAACGTGCGTTGTTCTGCTAGAACAATTCATAGTGATCTGCTGCGGTTGTTTAAAAGTTGGGAAGTGATCATAATTAGGAGATACAAATGATAATAAAAGCGTGGTGGGGGAAGGGGAAAGTGCTCTTGCTGCTGATCCCTGAATTTTACTATTAAAAGTCAAGGTATATACTTCCAAGATGTGAGTGCATTGAAGCAATCGAGGAGGGGTAAAAAAAAAAATCATGTCCCTGGTCTGAACACTTGAAGTATTTTCTTCTTAAAGCTGGAAGCTGATAGCTGGGATTAAGCTGAAAGTCTGCAAACCAAGGATAATACTGTTGAGCTAACAAAGGCAAAATCTAATACTTTGAATGTGGGTCTCCTGTGAAGCCAAGGTACCTTAAGAGAAGTTGCCAGGAAAAAAATTGTGGTGGTATCAGAAATCTGCCTGATGTGAAGAAGGTGCGCTGATGCTTCCTCTCCTACAAATGCCAGCTTGTACGGTTGTTCACCATTTTACTGCACCTTCCAAGACATGCAAAAACGGCGCTGAGGAGATATTTAAGAGCTTCATGCAATTAAAAACACCAGCTGCAGATGCACAACTCTTAGGAGCGTTAATGGATTATTGAACAGGTGATTGGTCTGTTGTGTGATGTCACCATTGATAATAGTTTTTTTTGAAGAACAATTCAAATTGTCATTCAAAAGTTCAGTACCTGTCTCTTGAGTAATAGCTACCAGGATGGGTAAAACTTTAAAGGAAGAAGCAAAGTTTTGTGTGCACTGTTGTGTTTGTCTTCCTTTTTGATGGGGTTTAGGAATTAATTCAACTGATTTTACAGCATATCTCTTCTGCAACTCTGGAATAGTAACTGAAGAGTGAAAAAGCCCTGGAAATGTGCTTTGCTCCTGCACCCCCTGTGTAATCGTGGCCCAGGCATAATTTGGACGCATCTATTATTGGGTCAGTGTGACTTTATTTTTGCCTTTCTGCTGTCACACTCTTCTTTTGTAGCTGGACTGTCCACCCAGAGATGTGGTAAGCGCCTACAGGGCTGGCAGAAGCCACTTCCAAGGGGAAAAAATTGGGACTCGGGTGAGGATAGGCAGGAGGGTGATGCAGCGCAACTGGCCCTGCTCCTCCTGGCCCAGCCAATTAGTAGATGGTGGTACCGTGATTTAGGGCAGATGAGCACTGCTTGTTGAAATATGGGGTAAACTGCAAGTAGATATTCATAGGTAAAAGGAACAAGTTATAAAAGTGGGGTTTGTGGTTTGTTTTGGGTTTTTTCTTTTGTGGGTGTGTAAAAGGATTTAACACATCTGCCCTGCTTTAATTTAATATTAAAGGAAATTTCACTTTTTTCTAGTCTAGTGCTGGATGATGAGAAGCTTATGCTTGTGCACAACACTGATAAACCCTCTCTGAATTGTAAATGTCTTGTGAGTAGGGAAAGCCCTTCAGTGGCAGAGGGAGGGAAGGTGCTTTTCCCAGTGCCGGGCTGTAGTTCCAGGCCGGACTCCAGCAGGGGGAGGCAGGGGCATGGTCTTTCTTCAGGAAACCCTAGGAATCTTCCAGGGGATACCTAGCATGTTTTGCGCTGTAGGTTTGGTTGTATTTTCCCACTTTTTGGAAGAGGAAGGCATAGACAGAGGGTTCTTTATTTCTTTTGAGCAAGCTCTACTGTTGCATGTGCACTCCCACTGCTTTTATATCTGTTTATCTGTGTTTTTTTTTTTCCCAAACACCTTGCTGACTCTAGATTTAAATACTGCTGAAGGAAACCCACTTTAAGATTGTAATCACTTAAATTGTTGGTGTTATTATTATTTAAAAATTAAGATCTGGCAGAGAAAGAAGGGCAGAGCTTCCTTTTGTGGCAGGGATTGGGGTATTAATGAGTCAATTTTGAACCTTAAGTGCTGCTTTGCGGAAATGTAAGATGGACATCATGAAGATATCTCCAGCTGTGTTTTAATCTCTGCAAAGTGCGATGTGTTAGGTGGCTCTACCATGAGGATGCCCATGCCGCCAAGAGCTGATTTTTGGGGTACCTGGGGTGCCCTGTGGGCAGCAGCCCGCGTCCGCAGCCTGCCCTGCTCACTGAAGTTTTCCATTCCTTCTGGAGACACATTTAAATGTGCCCCTGGCGGTACCATCTTTAAAACCTTTGCAGGGCGATAACTCTCTTCCTAGGGTTTGTCGAGGACTTGGCAGAGCACCCAGGTGCTGGCTTAGAGGTTGAACCTGTCCTTGAACTTGTTTTTCTTCGGCAAGGTAAGCAGGTAAGCAGGAGCTTTGTTTGTTGCGGGTGGTTGGGGCTTTAGCAAGTGGGGGGTCCTGATGATAGAGAACTTTGAGTGACTTGTGTTCAGTATCCAATTCTAGATGGGATACCAAATTTGCACACACTGAATGTCTGGGTGATGTTTGTGGCTTGCACTTCGTTTCATATCAACGTTTTGGTTTAAGGTGGAATTTGAGCCCACACAGAGACTCTTTAGTTGGCAGAAATAACTTTATGCCAAAGTTGTTTATCATTCAGTTATTAATAAATCTAATTAGCACAATAGATTGTAAAGCTAATGATAATGTTTTTAAGCCAAATTACATGCATCTGCTTTGAATTAAGTTTCTAACATGTGCTGAACCAGGAATCGTTTTCAGCCCTTCACTGTGTATAAGCCACATATATGCTCTAACAATTAGGTAGAGAAGACGTTACCATTGCATTCATGTAATTTATGGAATTTAGTAGAACAAAGGGGACTGCATGGACCACCTTGAGCAACTGGTTTTAATTCATCCACCTTTACTTTAAGGTGTGAGCACTTTCCTTCTTCTGCAAGCAACATAGCTAGATGCTTCATGGCACAAAGCTGGAGGCATTTTGGGGAAAAATCCAAGAGAAGCTGGACATCTTATGGGTATCTCCTGCTGGGCAGTCCCTAAGTTGGGAGAACCTTGATGCCACCAGGGCATTCCTCATCCCACATGGGGCAGGGAAAATTACCCAGCCAGTGTCTTTGTCTTTGCTTGGGTACGGTTTCTAGATGCTCCAAAGGCCAGGCTGGTGTGAGCCCATCTTTAACTTGAGGTGTCTGAAAATGAAATGCTGTCCTTGCTGTGAAAGGCTGTCCTGGCTTTTACACAGGGATCTGGTTGAGGCCATACTGATGTTTCCTTCAGCTGAGAAACGGGACAGCAGTCACAGCAGGGCTTTGCTTTCATACCTCCAAGCATCCGTACTGAGATGCCTGGGTTTGCATGCTGTTCTCCCAACAAGGAGACCCTTCAGGAGCAAGAGGTGTGGATCGCCACGTTGTTTGTTTGGCCTTTTATGTTTTCCTTCCTGACACACAACCCTTTCTCCATGGCCCGATCGCAGCTATAGAATTCGTGCTTTCTAATGCATGTGTATGCAGTAAATTGAACTCAAATTGAATGACCGATTTCCTTACAGCTAAAGCTCCATTAATTACTATGTGTAAATCACATTAGCTGAGATTAGGTTATAATGGCTGTAAAATAGACACTGTCCATGACAGGGTGCTGAGATTTGGAGACCCAGGTGACAATCAGCTCTGTCGCTTGAAATGAAGAAGTGGAATGTGATGGTTCTTGCTTCATCTCACACCAGGCGTTTGATCTGTCCAAGCCACGCAGTTCTGCAGGTCCCTCCAAATCAATTCACTTGCAGCAGAGCATGCTGCTCCTTTGGTCCTGGGTACAGCACATGGGTGGCAGCTTCCCATCATGACACAATTTGAACAACCTCGTTTACATCATTAGCTGCTTCCTTTAAACCTCACATGCCTTCACTGCTGCCTACAGGTACTTTTTCCCAAAGCTATGAGGATTTACTCTTCGCAGTTAACTTCCTCACATAAGGTTTTATCTTGGTTGTATTTTTTTATGGTTCCCTCCTGATGTAGATTTGTTAGGTGTATTTGATTCCTCTTTTTTTTTTTCCCTTCCTTCATTGCAATCGGGGCTGAATAGTTCATTCAGGCGTTGAAAAGCTGTCCCATTATATTTTACATTCGAATTTAAATTTAATATATAGTATATACGCTAAAACTTACTGGGGATTTAAAACATGGAGACCTCTATATGCAGGCTCTTTACTTCTTGGCAAGAACTGCTTTTAAAACATCTAGCCCATCTCTCAGCTTATAAGACTCAGAGACAATCAGGCAGGGCAGCTGCGGCTGGACCTCGCTGTAGGGTGTAGATGGCCCATGTCACCCGCTTGTCCCCTCCAGAGACCCTCTGCCCCTGGATCCCAGTGTGGGGAGTCAGTCTGTTTTGCGCAAGTGAAGAACTTCTCCCTTTGGCACTTTTGCCTGGCAGCTGTGGAAGTCAGGACGATGGGCCCCCACCACCTGAAGGGCAATCAGTGTCAGAGGGGGACAGTTGGGTGCTGCTGCTCCTCATGTGATGACGTGATCTCTCCTGTGGTGACACCAGAGCTGGCTCTGGCAGGCACACAGCAACAGGCAGGGTGCTGCATCAAGCGCTTTGGTTACAGTGAGACAAACCAAACACTGAAAGCAAGAGTGGGTTGGGTGGTGAGGCAAGAGAGACCAGCTCCATTAGGTCAACAGAAGCGAGAGGGCTGAAAAGAGAAACAGTCGGGGTGAAAACCAGCCCTGCCTGGTGTGTCTCTAACCTTTTCCTCCAAAATTCTGTTGGATGGAGATGCCTGGAGTGGTGCTTGTGAGATGTCAACTGGGTGTCAGTGCCAGACAGCAGCCACAGGTCAGCCTGAGCTGCCCAGCCAGCCCTGCCCAGCGCCACGTCCTCCCTGCTTGCTGCTAAAAGCCAATTAAAACAAAAAATAGAATGATATTGTTGAAACCCTGGCATCTCTTAAAAGGGAAGCTTGGCCCTCTCGGTCAAATGTGAGCCGGGGAGACTTGCAGGAATGACAGCAATTAATCAGCACTCTGCTTTGAATCTTTATGTAAGTGCTCAGTGTTAAATATTACAACGGCACCGACACGGAGGCTGACACCAGCCTTTATAATCCAGGTCTCTGTAGATGCGAGGTTGTAGGCTAGGCAATAATAAGATAATTCAGCTTGTTAGACACAGACAAGGCTTTTTGGTACGCACGTCATGCCAGCCTCAAAAGTGATGGAAGCGTCAAAATACAGAGGAGGCAAAATACAAAGAAAACCTTAAAATCAATCCTTTTATTTAAAAGATGTCACTACTGAAATTAGATTAGTTTTAGAAATCATATTGTGGTTATAATAAAGTTTAGTGTGTGAGCAATTGATGAGCTAGCTCAGATGATTGGGAGGACAGTTGGATGAAGGACAAGAGAGCCCGTACTGGGATTCTGAATTTCATGCGACTTTGGGGTAGTTTGAGGCTAAATGATATTAAAGTACTTCCACCGCCTCCAGTAAAATAAAACCCAGATACAGATAATTCTCAGAAGCTAGATAAATTATGAAACTTTGATGTATTTCTGATGTCTGCTAGTATTTTTTTTTTGTTTCAATGTGTGGTGTGTGGCCAAAAAATGTAGCTGGTGTCAGTTTCTTAAGCAAGGTGTGTGAGAGCGTAGGTGCTACAGCCACCTGGGTTGCCACACAGCTGCGTTTCACCCCGGTGGCAGGACAGTCCTGCTCCCTGGCTCTGCTCATGGGTATGGCACCGTCATCAGGGTGCTGGGTTTCCCCATGTCTCTTGCAGCCACCACTGACCTCTGGTGTGTTCATGGTGATGGGTCTGTGTATTGGCTCCACCTTGAGGTTCTGCATAGTGTGCCCTGGGCACACCTGCACCAGCGCAGCTTGGGGGCTGACATGTTGGAGGACAGCTCTGAGGAAAAAGACCTGGGAGTCCTGGTGGCCAACAGGATGACCATGAGCCAGCAATGTGCACTTGTGGCCAAGAAGACCAGTGGCATCCTGGGGTGCATCAGAAAGAGTGTGACCAGCAGGTTGAGGGAGGTTATCCTGACCCTCTACTCTGTCATGGTGAGGCCCCATTTGGAGTATTGTGTCCAGTTCTGGGCTCCCCTGTTCAAGAAGGACAGGGAACTGCTGGAGAGGGTACAGCAGAGGACCACCAAGATGATTAGGGGCCTGGAGCACCTCCATTATGAGGAAAGGCTGAGGGACTTGGGTCTTTTTAGACTGCAGAAGACTGAGGGGGGATTCCGATCAACACCTATAAATACTTAAAGACTGGGTGTCAAGAGGAAGGGGCCAGTCTTTTTTCAGTGGAGGACAAGAGGAAATGGGCACAAACTTGTACATAAGAAGTTCCATCCAAACATGAGGAGGAATTTCTTCACTTTGAAGGTGGCAGAGCACTGGAACAGGCTGTCCAGAGAGGCGGTGGAGTCTCTGTCTCTGGAGACGTTCAAAACCTGCCTGGACAAGTTCCTGTGGGATCTGGTCTAGGAGGACCTGCTTTGGCTGGGGGGTTGGACTATGTGATCTCCATAGGTCCCTTCCAACCCCATATCATTCTGTGATTCTGGGCAGAAACTGGCCTCTATGACCAGCGTTGGATGTGGCATTTTGATACACTGATAGAGGAGGGGTAGCTTTCCCATGTGCCCATCCTTCAGGTATTTTTGGGAAATGGAATGGTGCATTTACATTCCTAAATCCACACTCATTATTGAAGCACCCTCTTCTACCCAAGCCCCCTTTCTCCAAGTGAAGAGCTGTGGCATCTGAGCACTTGGATCACAGCTACTGTTCAACAGGCTCTAAACTATTTGGCTGCTGGAGAGGGTCTGCTCCTCCTCTGTCAAACAAGCAGACGCTGCGTGGGGAAGTTTCTCAACTGAGTTTGTATGCAAACAACATACAGCTCCTGACTGCTGATGGCTATCCAACTCCCCAGTTAATTAAAATCTATAAACTATGCCGGCATATGTAATTTAAAAAATAGCTACGCTATAGTATGACAATGCACGCGTGTTGACTAAAAATAACACTTGCCAAGAGGAAAAAAAGATATTTACAATCAATTTGGATAGCAACGGATTTTATTTTTTCTATTGAATTAAGGGAAAGAAGTATGAAAACATAGCTTCTATAGAGACATATATGTTTACTGCTCTTTTGGCTATGGAAAAAAATTTCAAATCTACTGGACTTGGATTTTTGTATACAATTTTATTGTGAGAAATTACTCTTGATGGCTTTCCTTCTGTTGAGTTTTGCTGAGGGTAGCAATTGAGCCCATCCCAGCTCGTGAGACGCAGCACTCTCTGTATGTGAGTCAGGAGATGGCACCATCGCACCTTGACTCCCCTCTCTTTCTGGTGTGTGAGCAAGTGTTCAGTCTGGGGAAGAGAGGCTTTCTCTGCAACTTGGCCTTGCAGTGGCTGCTGGGGTGGACCTGCAGTGGAAGCTTCCTCCCTGCTGCAGTCATTAATGTTCGGAGACCATATTTTTGGGCCTGAACTGCTGGTTGGGAATGGCTTTTCTGGCTTTCACCCCCCCTCAGGTGTGTGGCAAACACCAGCTGTTATCACCACCCTGCCTAGCATCTTCAGCACTGTCTCCTCCAGGATTTCTGTGCTAACATCGTCTCAGGAGTGCTCTGCTTTTTGGGGTGGGAATAACATCTGCTTTCCCAATACCAGAGTAGTTTTCCAAGCCTGAGGGAGGAGAGGGGGAAACTAGAGAGAATGGGAAAAGCCCGTACAAGGACATGGTGTGCACCGTGGTGGATACGGGGGAGGGAGAAGAGACCTGTTTGATGTTCCCTTCCACCGAGCAGCAGCTCACCATTGCTTTTCCTTTAATCGGATCCATGCAGCAAGCCCAGTGGCTCAGGCTTTGCCTCTGTAAGGCAGGGACAGGCAGGCTGGGAAGCAGAGCATGAGTATCTGTGCTGCCTCTGTGCTGTATGAGGGCTGAGTAACAAAATCTGGTGGTACCTCACGTGGGAACAGGGTTTGCTGGCCACTGGCTGCTGTTGCAGAGAGGGGAGCTGCTGGCTGCTGCCAGGATGTAGGTGTTTATTTGGTTAAGTGCCTGGGGACATCATGGGTTGGAAATGACAGTAAAACCAGCAGAGTAATCCAAGGAACAAAAGTCCTCATCTGGAGGATTTTTTAATTTTTTTTTTTTTTTTTTTTTAATTACTACCCAGACCCAGGTATCTCTACTGCAGAAACTCATGCACCAGGGCAGCGCCACGCATCCGCCGCAGGCGCTGGGTTCCCCAGGGGACAGGACCTGGCAGACTGCTGGATCTCAAGGGAGTCTCATGGGGAAATATTTGCAGATAGGCAAGTTGGTGTGGTGCACCCCTGCTGGCATGGATGCCACCTCCTCATGCTGGACCTGGAGGTGCATCTCAGGCTTAGCCTCACTGCTGAGGCTGGGCAGACAGAGACAGTCCACGGCCAATCACCTCAGTTGAGTAAACAAATGTATAAAAAATGACCTTGTATGTCAAGTACCTTAACCAAGAAGAATGAATAAGGTTTCTTTGTTTCTCAGCTGCAGCAGGCTGCTTTGGTGTTCCTGAACTTTGCTACAGTTTATTACACCTTATTCTACCTTCTGCTTTGGGTGTGAAGATTTTGCCTTTTTGGGTACTGTCACTCTTGGTTTTTTGCTTAAAAGAAGCACAGAGCGGAAGGGAGAAGGCACAAATTCTGCAGCTCAAAGGACTATTTCTTTTATCACTAAAGATGCTGCGTGACTTTATAGCCTTTCCAAGCTCTTTAACACAGCAATAAATGAGCCGTTAAAATATTTTAAAATCAATAAATGTAATAAAGAACCAAGCAAATTACAAAGCAGGTCCTGATGTTTAGTGATTTGGGAAATAATCATGTCCTCAAGTGAGCGGTGAATTGGGGTGGGAGAAGTGAGTTGGGGTGACCTTGCAGAGGCTGCTGCACCAGAGGATGGAGAAGGCGGAGCCACTCTGGAGCCTGTCCTGGGGGTGAAGGGGGCTGTGGGGATGGCTAATGGGTGAGGGTCTGAGTAGGGTGGGAAACCTGCCCTCCCACCCCTTGCCCATCCCAGATGCTGCCAGGATTTTATTTGGGAGTTTCCCTTTGCTTCTTCTGCAGTATGCTTAGGCACACATTTAATTTTCAGCCCAGCCTCCTGAGCAAATTGCTGGGGTACACCAGGAAGTCTCAGTAGCTTTATTCAAATTTAGCAAGTACCTGAATGAAAGGTGACCTCCAGGTATGGGATGGGATGGGCAGGGGGCAACTTGGTAGGTGAAGTGGGGACCAGGCAGCCTGGGCACTACTTGCTTGCCCAAGCGCTGCTGTCCCACCTCACCTCCTCTGCTGGGCGAACGGGAAGGAACTGGGGTGTGGGGGGGGCACTGGTGGTGGCTGGAGTCACAACCCCTCTCACCACTGTTTTCAAAAGCTCATGCATCTAAATGACTTCTCAGCAGCTCTCCTCCCTGGAGACCCGCTTGCCTGAAAGATGATACTGCTCTTGTAATTAGAGTAATTGTTTGAATTCAGCCCCTTAAAACACACCCCATCGTACCTTAACCAACTGTGTCTGTGCAAGCACGGCAGGGATTGAGTAGGGTCAGGGTGGGTGTCATGAGGTTGATTCAGCATCTGGAAAGATTTATAGGTAAAAATCTCATTAAGTTGAAATGCCTAATAAAGATGCAGGGAAAAATCACATACAGGGCATAACCTGGGTGGGCAGATGCCCCAAAAGACCCGCTGATGCAGGTGTGGCTGAGGAGGTGATGTCACCCCCACAGCCAGGCATTTGCTGGTGGCAGAAAGAGCTCCAGATGAGCTCTTGCTTCACTCATCTTCTGTGCGCATAGCAGGTGGGGCTGCACACACTTAGGCTGTTTCAGGATATTTAATTTCCTTTCTCACTTACCCTGACTGCTTTCTGATTTCATGGAAATCTGAAGGTAATTGAATGTAATTATTTAAGGAATCGAATTATTTAAATTATAGGGTAATGCTTGAAATAAAATGACAATCTGTGAGAGTTTATTAACATTGGTGGTGGATGAAGAGCAGCGGAGCACTGTGTGCCATCCTGCCTGGCTGAGGAGGGAGACGACGGCACAAGGTCAGGATCTGGCACTCTCTTGTGTGGGTGGCAACCCTGCAGGGTGCTTACCCTCTCATGGCCGGGTTTGTCTTTGGTCTGAAATGGCCTGGGCAGTTCAGCAAGATCTGGTGGGTCAGACTCTCTTTGAGGGTGTTTCAGGGCATCTGCAAGGGGTGACAGAGAAGACCCTGAGGATCAGGGCTGTTCCCATACCTGTTCCCCACTTTTATGTGGATGGTGCTGGGCATCTGTGGTCCCACCCAATATCACTAGCAAAAGAGGAGCCCTCAGCAGCCACAGGGCAGGCTTTGGTGTGGCTCCTGGTACTTCAGAAGTGACTTCAGGTGGCCAAGGGTAAAAATCTACCTACCTGGCACAGAAAAATACCCAGTTAGTCTAGAGGCAGGTAAGCAAAGCCCTTACACCCAGAAGACCAGGTGGGTTAGGGGCTAATTCAGCACTGAAAAACTCATGTCCAGACTCTGGGCTGTCCCCCAGCTGGTCATTAAAGCACCGACCTGTGCCACTGCCTGCCTCAAAAACTTCGGTCTCACATCTGGGTCCTACTCCTGCTCAGAGGAGGCTGTGAGAACAAGCAGTGGAGGGGAAGGCTGAAAAACATGCAGTACAAAATACATGAAAGACAAGTACCAGGACACTGATGAAAAGAGCATGATAGGGGAAGGAGAATACAATGCAAAAAGACTTGCATCTAAAAAAAAAACCATTGGTGGTGTCCTGTGGTGCAAATAGTTGGGGAATCAGCGACAGTAGACAGGAGACTTCAGTCGTGCTCCTTGCTCTGCTACCACCTACCTCTCTTTGCAGAGATCCTTAATATTTCTCTGCAGCATCATCTTCATTTGCAAACCCTATGCCTACAGAGGAAAGTGTTTTAGCATTTTTGAGGCTAGCTGACACCCAGACCCTCAGGTAAACAAGCCCTTTTCTTCCCCCACCTCCGCAGCTTTATCATCTTTTTCATTTCAATTTGGAAATGAAGCAAATGATTATGTCAGTCCATTGTGTTTCTATTGTTTAGAGGGCAGATTTAGTTGGGCAGAGATTTAAAGCTCCCGTACCTCCTTTAGTTCCCCTACTTTGCCCCGCAGACAGGCACATCGCTGCATGTGGGAGAGCGATGTGGGCAAGCCTGGGGCTGGAAGGGCCAGCCGTGGGTTGATGCCCACCCATGTGAGACCGTGACTGCTCAGATGTGTCTCCGTGCTCGCGTGATTATGCCACCAGCACACAAACAGACCCTTCCCCTAAACTGCCCTGGGCAAAAACCTTCCCTCCAGCCCCACCTCTGATTCATCTCCCTTTGCCCCTCGCCCCTCTTTTGTGGATCTCAAGATGGGAAAATGAGCCTTCTGTTTGGCTTCGTAGGCAATGCAAATTCTTCGAACCATTCCCCCCACTATCTCCTCCTCCCTTGTTTTGAGCTGTAAGTTAATCTGCCGTCCAGATCAGCTGTATGTTTTAAACCAAAATTCAAGACTCCTTAAATTAAACTTTAAATTCAAGGCTGCCAAATGAGCCCTGCAAAGAGTGTAGTCCAAAGAACTCTGCAATCCTTAACTGAGCAAAACTTGCTCCCTGAAGCAGTGGGGATTTGGCTGGTTTGAAGCCTCTAAAATTATGTGTGTCATTCAGTAACAAAAAAGAAAAATTTCTGATCCCCTCCCCGATGCTTTGCTATTGCCTTGCATTGTATTAATATCATACTTCTTGTGTGAGGCTGCAGCTGATGCCTGCACACAGTGCTGTTGTGCCAACCCGCCCGTGCTAGATGGCATCAGTAACGTGGTGTGACACAACCAACAGCAGCGGGTGTGACAAGCCACAGCAGCAACGCTTCTGCCCGGGCAATGGGTGACAACAGGGATGGTTAAGACCCATGCTTAAAATTTTAAACAGCTTAAAAGAGAAGACAGGCTTTTTAAAAGATTCTGTCATGATTTTTCTTAGTCACTAGTACTTTTCCCTGTTTATCCTATTAAGGAACATAAACAGGAATTTACATGGTGCTCCAGTTCCCTCCATTTTATTGTGGTATAGGAATCCATGAGTGCTGGACCGCTGACCTGGATTAAAAAAAAAAAAAAAAAAAAAAGAGGGGAAAAGGGGGATTACAGGCCTTTGCCAGGATGAAGGTTGGGTTGAAGAGCACTTGGGTACTTCTGTGCCCGGCGTGTTTGCCAGTACTACAAGCTTCATACATTCTGTGACAGCAATATGTTTTTTTCACATCTACAATGTCTGTCCAATTTATAGCAATGAAAAGAAAAAAAAAAAACAAAAACAAAACCACAAGCATTTTGACTTGTATTTGCTGGATCTACCAAACTTTAATTTTAGTATTTTAAATGTACGAAGTTTTTCTCTTTAAAAAGAAAATAAACATCTTGGCCGTCCTCCCCACCTTATTCTGTTTGCAAGGGACCAGCGGTGTGAGCTGAAGCATCTCACCTTGCTCAAAGTCGCTGGTGGGCAGGTGCTTGCCCTCCTCCCTGCTGCCAGGCACTAGTAATGCCCCCGCTTTTGTTATGGGTGCTCCAGAATCTGGGGTTCCTTGCTTTTCCTGTTCTTCCTTGGTAAATATAACAAGCTTAATGCTTATCTCATTTTCTGTTGTGATAAGTCTAAAGTAACTCCCCTAAAAAACATAAAGCCAGGCTAACATGAAACCAGTGTGCAGGGAGCACAAAACCAGCAGAACCAGCAGAACCATGGCTGCAAGCCTGATGAAGCATTCGCAGAAGTGGAAGCAAAGAGAGGTGAGGAGCACATTTTTTTCTCATGATAAATACTGAGTAACAGTATATATGAGTGTGTGAAGTGGGCAGCAGGGAGCTGTGCAACACTCACAAACAACTGTGACAAGCCCCTTTGCTGGGATAATTTGATCTGCCACAGTCAATGGAGCGTGATGGGATTATGATGATCATTATTTATTATATGTATTACAGGTTTTTATGTTTTTTTGGTGCTAAGAGCTGCTAGTGCTGTGCTAAATAAGGGAAGACACGGTTGCCTCCTGTGATGAGTGAGTGGAAATGCAATGAAAAGCTGCTCCTGCATCCTGCCCAATGCTGTGGTATGTTTGTGATAACAGGTATTTCTGCATATCAAGGTATATCATTGCCTGGCCACATCTGTGAAATTATCCTCACAGAGCACTCAGTGTGTTTGTGTACAAGTTTGTGTGTGTGTGTGTGCATGAGCAATGCTGTACACGCACACCCACTGGCACCAGCAAAAAGATCCCAAGCGCTATTCCCCAGATTTCCATGTAAATGATCCAAACCCAAGCGCCTGGTCCTTCCCATCGGTGGCAACACGTAAGCTCAGCATCGGGCCAGGCTGCTGCAGGAGCGGGACAAAGGGCTGATGCTACAGTCCGGTTTCCATGGCAACAGAGGAGGGGTAGTGAGACCAGAAATGTTGCAAACACCCCTTCTGCTCGTCGCAGCCCCCCAGTGCACGGCATTGCGAAAGATACTGCAACCTGGGGGGGGATGCAGGAGCGGGGGAGGGAAGAGTCCAAATGCCTTTACCTTTCTGCTTGTGGAGTTTCTGAAATAAAAAGAAACGGCAGTTTGGTTTTTTTCCTCAGTGTAGCTGCGAAGAGAAAGGAAACCCGACGCGCAGGCCTCGTTTTCTGCGTGTAAAATGTGTGTGTTCTTTAAAAGGCAGTGGTTGGCTGCTTTTCCGGACATGATGTGGTTGAAGCTGTCATCGTAATGGAAATTCATTGCTGTAGCTATGGTAAATCGAGTTTTCTGCCTGTGCTGAATGCATTAGTCTAATGAGATGTTTGCAGCTGGAGATCTGAGCTGCTGGAGACTTGCACTGTGCTAAGAGACAGGGAGAAGATGGCTTTTGCCGGGGTCTGTGTGACTGTCCTGAAAGTCCTCTGCCCTTTGGGTCCCAGTGCCCAGGCTCTCTAAAGACACTGCTCAGTGTTTTAACCTAAGCAATAGGTAAGGGGAAAGCATGTTTCTTCTTCTCTGCCTGATGTTTGTCGTTGAGCCATGTCGGAGCAGCTCTCGTTCTGCTTGTCTCTGTACGGTAACTTTGCAGCTCCTCAGTGAGAGACTCTCTCCACCAAAGCACACCCCTACGTAGCCCTGGGAGCAGGTTTTATGAGGAGAGGGGCAGCAGATCCCTGTGTGCCACAGGCTCGTGCTGCGCGGCAGTGGGAGTGTGTGTGTGTGCACTAGTTGGTGAAGACTTCTGACTAGAGAGCACTCTGCATGCAGAACCTCTTCGGGCTTTTCCAAACCTGAATCCAAGCAGGTTTTTGGTTTGGTTGG